>JANJYJ010000921.1:0-43122 GCA_033220585.1 Dipteronia sinensis
ACCATTGTTGCCAGTTTCTGTAAAACCTTCTCGAATATCATCCAAATGGGCATTTGTGTTAGGTACATCTGTAGTGTGGTGAAAATCATATTGAGTTGCATGGTGTGGGTGGTGAGGTGACTCTGGAAGAAAATTATGCTTCAATTCTGAACGATCAGCCTCGATTTCCTCAACACTTATGCAAACTAGAGGGTCAACATTCTCTCGGCGCAGCAACAATGCAACATCATCATCATCAATAATCTCAATAGGCAAGCTAGGACGGATGGTTTGTGCAACTGTCGTAAGAGTAGCCCGATAATGATTTCTATCAATCCCGCTGACACGGTAAACCTTATCTAATAGTTGATCATAATTTGCATCCCTTGGAAAATCAAATGCCCTTCCTCTTCGACCGTCATACCAATATACACCGTGATCACTTTTCCATTCTCCACCCCAATTCAAAACCAATTGCACATTTGTCATCTTCAATCCTGAAAAGTTTAAATATAGATTATCAATTCAAAATAAAAAATTAAACTTTACATCAAACATAAGGAGTGTAAATTAAAAAAATATATAAATATATATTTTTTAATATAATTTGTTCTTCGGGTCAGGGGTGACCCGATCGGGTCATGTGTGACCCGAAGAACAATTTCAGGCCTTCGGGTTGCCCCCTTACCTGAAGGCCTGAATTTGTTCTTCGGGTCAAGGGTGACCCGATCGGGTCAGCGGTGACCCGAAGAACAAATTCAGGCCTTCGGGTTGCCCTCTACCCGAAGGCTTTAATTTGTTCTTCGGGTCACGAGTGACCCGATCGGGTCATGGGTAACCCGAAGAACAAATTCAAGCCTTCGAGTAAGGGGGCAACCAGAAGGCCTGAATTTGTTCTTCGGGTCACGCGTGACCCGATCGGGTCATGTGTGACCCGAAGAACAAATTCAGGCCTTCGGGTAAGGGGGCAACCCGAAGGTCTGAATTTGTTCTTCGGGTCACGCGTGACCCGAAGAACGTTTACAAATTAACCCAACAACAAAAAAAATTTACCCATATTATTTATAACAATATATGGATTGTATAAAAGATAATAGTTATTTTTTTTCTTCAAAAACTCACCTTCTCACCACTTCATATAACTTCCTTCAATACTTTTATGCATCCAGAAGAAAAAAAAAAACATTAGAAGAGTTCCATCTCAATTTACTAATTTCAAACAATGTATAATTTACTCTTTTCCTTTCATTTTTGTATCATTGGTTGGTAAAAATAATAATGGTAATAAATGTGGTGGTTATTTTTTAAGTGGGGGTATTCTTGGAAGTTTGGGGTATTGTTGTAAGGTTTCACTACATGGGGTATATTTGCAATTTAGGCCTCAAATAGGGCAATTTTGCTAAAATTCCTATTTGAAATGTCCATAATACTTTAACTATTTTTTTTTATTAAAAAACAATAATGTCCTCATTTTTTGTATCGCTATTTTTAAAAATTGAAAAATGAAAAACTAAAAAGAAAATTCAAAATAAAAATATGATAATTTTTAAATAAATAAATTCAATTAATATTTTATTTAAAATAAAATGTAAATTAAGGGGGTAACCCATTCTTAATTAAATGCCTATTTGAGCATCAGTTAGCCACCGATGTCTGTTTAATAAAGTATGAAAAAGACTTGACGGCATAATATAGTATTGGTCATACTACCTTGTAGGATTATATTAAATTAGTTTTACTTATCTAATCCTATTGTCATTAACTTCAAAAATCAAAGTCTTCCAACTAATCTAGATCTAATTTTGTAATGTAATTTAATTAATTATAATTGTTAATCACATGGATGGAACATGCTGGTGGACAAACATTTACATTTTTAGTATTCCTTGACTTTTTTTTTATAAAAAAAAAGTAAATTATTCATAAATTAGTTTACCAAAACATCGGCCCTTTTCTTTTAAGTTGATCATTTCGTAAGTAAAGTTAAAATCCAATTATTTCTTAAGCTATAAAAATCTCAAAAATAGTCTAAAATTTTGATTGAAAAGCACGAACAACTTATCAAAGCAATGAATTTTATTTTCGCATTGAAATGAAATCAATATTTGATTGAAAAGCACGAACAAATTATGAAAGCAATGAATTTTTATTTTCACATTGAAACGAATTCAATATTGAGGGTGGGAGCTAGAAATTTAAAGATTTATAAATAATGATGAACTATACAAAATAACAATAGTAGAAATAATATTTGGAAAGGCTTCAAAAAAATTTCTAATACTCTTTACTCCCTTACTTTTAAGACCAGCACCAACTAATAGGTTAAATTTTAATAAAACATTGTTGTTCTAACAAAAATACCCTTAAAACATACTTATAAAAATAAGTTTTGCGCTTTGGTTTTTTTGAAACATAAAGGCATGTTTGATTTTCTCACTTAACACTTAATGAATTCCATTAAGTTGTTTAGTTTGATTTTTAAAGTGATAAAATCATTTAAATAATTCCTAAAACCACTTATTTATAAAAGTGAAAATTTTCCACTTTTCACTTAACCAAAAACCACTAAAATTTATACCAATTTCTTACTTCCAAAACTATCCTCACGGATCTAATTTATTTCCAGTTTTATTTTTTCTCACAACCCTAGCCACATATTAATATTTTTATCTCTTCTCACTATCAAAAATTTTTAGCAACCATATAACTTAGTTGCTTCAAGACTCAGACAACTATATTGTAATCCTTTTTTTTTTAATTTCCAGCCATATTAGTTTCACATCTTTTTTTTTTTTTAATTTGAAGAGAGTTTCACGTCTCTTTTACTTGCTCCTTAACTTGCTCCTTAAACTATATTATTGGTTGTGTCTAATCTAATGTTTTGTTATTGTTGGGTTTTGTGAAGCCAGAAATCAGCCTAATGAACGGATTCCAGCATGCAGTACGGCGCATACCGCGACGTAGACAGGGAGCCCAAGCCGCGACATACACATCGTTGAACTATAGAAGGTTGATGCTATGCAGACCGCGGTGCGGACATAGTGCACATATCGCGGCATAAGAGGTGGTGTTTTTCAGTAAGTGATATGCGGTGTTGACCGCAGCATAGACAAGTACCTACATCGGGGTATTCTAAGCGGTGGAAGACAGCAGAAGAACCGCGGTCCAGGTCGTGGGTTGCAGCAGCGACCCAGACCGCGGTAGGTATAAAATCTGTGTAATTTTAGGAAAACTTGTGTGAAAAGAAAAGTATTCCTTTAGGGTTTTGGCTTACCCTAGTGTTCTCATATAAATACTAATATTTCCCATTGTATTTAGTAGTGCGTAATGTGTGAGAAAAATTGCTAGAGAGAGAGAACAATTGTAGAGAGACTGAAAGAGAGACAGAGAGATTGTAATCAACTCTGGAAATAGTGGATTGAGTGCGGTGCGCTCCGTGGACGTAGGCAAATTGCTGAACCACGTAAAATCTTTGGTGTCGTCTTTTCTTCTTATTGCTTTCATATTATTTGTTTGTGATTAGATTTGTGTGTGTGCGATTTATTTTCAACAACAATTGGTATCAAAGCCCTTGGTTGGGACATTTTTTTTTCTCACACAAATATAGGTTTTCTTGAGGTCAATGATTTCATCGTCGAGATGGAATCAGAAAAGGATACGCACAAGATTAAGAAATTCAGTGAGACGAATTTTAGCTTCTGGAAGATACATATGGAGGATTATCTGTACCAGAAGGATCTGCACTGGCCGATAAAAGAGAGACCGAAGGATATGACTGACGGAGATTGGTCAAAGAAGCGGAAACCGAAGAATATGGATGATGATGATTTTGAACTCCTGGACCAGAAAGCATTGGGAGCAATTCGTCTCAATTTGACGAAGCGGGTCGCTTTCAACGTAAAGGATCAACAGACTGCCAAAGATCTAATGGATACTCTATCAGACCTATATGAACAGCCTTCTGCGGTAAGGAAAGTCCATCTTGTCAAGAAGCTATCAACTTTGAAGATGGCGGAAGGTCAGAACTTTAAAGAGTTTCTGAATCAATTCAACGAAGTGAAGGATGGGTTATGTTCCTTGTCTATGGATTTCGATGAGGAGTTTATGGCAGTATTTATGCTCACCCAATTGCCAGAAAGTTGGACGATGACAAGTCAGTCAATTTCCAACTCGTTCGGGAAAGAAAAGTTGAACTTCCAACATGTTGTGAACATGATCATGACTGAAGAAATCAGGTTGCGTGAAGAGGGATTATGGGCATCTACATCTTCAGCACTGAATGTGGAAGGTAGAGAAGGTATAAACAGAAATCAGAACACGAATCAACGAGGAAGATCAAAGTCAAGAGGAAAGTCTAAATCCAGGTATCAAGTTAACTATTCGGGAAATCAGCAACGAAGCAAAAAGGATGTAGAGTGCTGGAATTGTGGTAAGAAGGGCCACTTCTCGTATGAGTGTAGATCTAAGAAGCAGGATAAGGGCAAGAGCAGCGTAAATTGTGTATCTGAGGAGTCAGATGACTGCCTCATCTGCTCGTTGGAAAGCAAGACGGAGTCCTGGGTTTTGGATTCAGGAGCGTCATTCCATGCCACACCTCACAGGGAATTGTTTGAGAATTAAGTCTCCAGAAATTTAGGTAAGGTGTATCTTGGTGACGATCAAGCATGCAATATTACCGGGAAGGGAGATGTAAAGATTCAGCTGAAAAGGTTAGTTTGGAAACTCGATAATGTGAGGCACATATCAGATTTGAGGAAGAACTTGATCTCCATTGGGCAATTGGCGTCAGATGGCTACATGACAACTTTCATAGGTGACAAGTGGAAGATTTCGAAGGGTATTATAACAATCGCCCGAGAAAATAAGAATGAGTCACTTTATACAACCACAGATGGTTGTGGTTCAATCGCTATGGCGGAAGGCAAAACTGATTCGAACTTCTGGCACTAGAGGTTTGGGCACATGAGTAGTCAATGGCTGAAGTATCTGCATTCGAAAGGAAAATTGCCAGATTTGAAGAATGTTGAGGTTGATTTCTGTGAGAGCTGCATATTAGGAAAATAGAAGCGGGTGAGCTTTAAGAAGATCGGAAGAGTACCGGCAAAGGAGAAGCTGGAACTAGTGCACATCGATGTTTGAGGTCCAGCTTCAGTCTCGTCAACCGGGGGTAAACATTATTTCGTCACTTTCATCAATGATCATTCCAGAAAGGTATGAGTTTACTTTCTAAAATACAAGTCTGAAGTGTTTGATGTTTTCAAGAGATGGAAAGCTAGGGTTGAGAATCGAGACAGGGTTAAAGATCAAAAAGCTGCATTCAGACAATGGTGAAGAATATAAAGACAATGAGTTCAAGAAGTTTTGCTACCAGAGCGGGATAAAGCTCAGTAGGACGGTTCTTGGAACCCCACAGCAGAATGGTATAGCAGAACGGATGAACATGACATTGACTGAGAGAGCCAGAAGCATGAGGTTACATTCAGGTTTGCCAAAACAGTTCTGGGAAGAAGTAGTCAATACAGCAACGTATTTGATCAATAGAGGACCATCAAAGCCCTTGAACCTCGCTATACCAGAGGAGATCTGGACTGAGAAAGAGGTAAAACTTTCTCATCTTAAAGTGTTTGGGTGTGTTTCCTATGTACATGTAGGTAATCATGCGAGAAGTAAGTTAGACGCCAAGTCAGTGAACTGCACTTTGGTAGGCTATGGAGAAGATGAATTTGGTTATAAGTTGTGGGATGACCAAAACCGCAAGATGATCAGAAGTAGAGATGTCGTCTTCAACGAAAAGGGTCATGTACAAAGACAGGAACACACATGTGTCTGAGCCGGAAGAGCCAGAGTATTTAAGGTTGGATGATATACCAGATAGCGGGATTATGGAACATATTAAACAGAATGATAAAGAGTAAGGTGTGCTGCCCCAGGTTCAAGAACCTATCCCACATAGAGATGTTCTAGTGACACAGACTCAGATTACATTAAGAAGATAAACTCGACCTCTTATACTAAATAGAAAGTACTTGTAATACATGCTAATGACAGATGCAGGAGAACCTGAGTGCTATAATGAGGCATGTCAGGGAGAAGATGCGAGCAAGTGGGAGCTTGCAATGAATGATGAGATAAAGTCGTTGGTATCTAACCAAACTTGGGAGTTAGCCAAGCTGCCTAAAGGAAAGAAAGCCCTACAGAATAAGTGGGTGTTTCGGATCAAAGAGGAACATGATGGTTCCAAGCGATACAAGGCACGACTAGTAGTCAAAGGTTCCCAACAAATTGAAGGTATTGACTACTCTGAGATTTTCTCTCCTGTTGTTAAACTAACTACGATCCGGTTAGTGTTGAGTATTGTCGTAGCAAAAGGGTTATATCTGGAGCAGTTAGATGTGAAGACTGCATTTCTTCATGGTGATTTGGAGGAAGAGATATACATGAAACAACCAGAGGGGTTTGCGGAAGATGGCAAGGAAGAGTTGGTATGTAGATTGACGAAGAGCTTGTATGGTCTAAAACAAGCTCCCCGACAGTGGTACAAGAAGTTTGATGGGTTTATGTAAGGAAATGGCTACTTGAGATGCAATGCTGACCACTGCTGCTACTTCAAAAGGGTTAAGTCAAGTTTTATTATTTTGCTACTTTATGTTGATGACATGTTAGTAGCTGGTGCAGATTTAGAGAAAATTAACAATTTGAAGAAGCAACTCTCGAGTGAGTTCGAGATGAAGGATTTAGGTGCAGTAAAGCAGATTCTTGGAATGAGGATTAGTAGAGATGAACATGAAGGTACATTGAAGCTTTCACAAGCAGAGTACGTTCAGAAGGTGTTACAGAGATTCAGCATGTGTGATGCGAAATCGGTGAGAACACCTTTGGCTAGTCATTTCAGGTTGTCCAAGGACCAAAGTTCGAAGACAGAAGAAGAGAAGAACTTCATGGCTAGAGTGCCTTACGCTTCAGCCATTGGAAGTCTAATGTATGCCATGATCTGCATAAGACCTGATATTTCCCAAGCAGTGGGAGTAGTGAGAAAAATATATGTCTAATCCAGGTAAGCAATACTGGGAAGCAGTAAAATGGATCCTAAGATACCTGCGGGGTACAACGGAGAGATGCCCAACCTTCAGAATAGATGAACTCAAGTTAGAAGGTTATGTGGATTCGGATTTTGCTGGAGAGGTGGATCATAGAAGAAGTACCATCGGATATATATTCACAATGGCTAGTACCGCGATTAGTTGGGTGTCCCAGTTGCAGAAGATAGTAACAATTTCTACAACTGAAGCAGAGTATGTGGCTGTGACAGAAGCTAGCAAGGAGCTTATATGGTTACAAGGGTTGTTAGCAGAGTTGGGATTCGATCAGGTGATGAACGTGTTGCACAGTGATAGTCAGAGTGCAATACACTTGGCTAAGAATTCGGCATTTCATTCTAGGACCAAGCATATAGACCCGCGCTACCACTTCATTCGATCGTTAATCGAAGAAGGAGTGTTGAAGTTAGTGAAGATTGCAGGAACTAAGAATCCAGCTGATATATTAACCAAACCAGTCACTATTAAGAAACTAGAGCTGTATGCAGCTTCAGTGGGTCTTCAAGAGTGAAGACGTGGGGGATGAGCGCACCGTTATTTATCCACTAAGTCATCAAGGAAGGATGGAGAATGCCTATTTGAGTTTCAGTCTTTAAGTGAGAGATTGTTGGGTTTTATGAAGCCAGAAATCAGCCTGAGGAACGGACTCCAGCATGCAGCGCGACGCATACCGTGGCGTAGACAAGAAACCCAAGCCGCGACACACACAGCGTTGAACTACAGAAGGTTGATGATGTGCAGACCGCGGTGCTGACATAGTGCACATACCGCAGCATATGAGGCGGTGTTTTCCAGTAGGTGATATGCGGTGTTGACCGCGGCATAGACAAGTACCTATATCGCGGTATTCTGAGCGGTGAAAGACAGTAGAAGAACCGCGGTCCAGGTCACGGGCTGCAGCCGCGACCCAGACTGCGGTAAGTACGAAAGCTGTGTAATTTTAGGAAAACTTGTACGAAAAGAAAAGTATTCCTTTAGGGTTTTGGCTTACCCTAGTGTTCTCATATAAATACTAATATTTCCCATTGTATTTAGTAGTGCGTAATGTGTGAGAAAAATTGCTAGAGAGAGAGAACAATTGTAGAGAGACTGAAAGAGAGACAGAGAGATTGTAATCAACTCTGGAAATAGTGGATTGAGTGCGGTGCGCTCCGTGGACGTAGGCAAATTACTGAACCACGTAAAATCTTTGGTGTCGTCTTTTCTTCTTATTGTTTTCATATTATTTGTTTGTGATTAGATTTGTGTGTGTGCGATTTATTCTCAACAACAGTTATTTCTTAAAATAAACCTCAATTATGTTATTCTATTTTTATACTTTAAGACAAAATATTTTTTTGGATGAAATTTTCTATGCATGATTCCAAAATGTGTGTCCTCCAACTCTTAACATCGGCACATGGAAAACATTTTTTTTTAATTATAAATTTTTTGAATGTATTTGACTTTTAAAGAAATATTTATATAATTTTGAAATATTATCAATAACTAAATAATTTTATTTTTTAATTATTAAATTACTTGTATAAGTTGTTTTTAATATATTAAAATATTGTAAATATGTAACACATAATAGTTGAAAGGGCATACATGTAAAAGTATTTATTTGCAGATATTTGTAACTTAAAAAAAAAACAGACAACTTATCATTATTTATTATATTCAGTTTTCAGTGAAAAAAATCAAACATGTCATTCAATTTTCAATTTTCAATTTTCAGTTTTCAATCACTTTTCAGTATTCACTGAAATTCAGCATTGTTCAGTCTTCAGACAAAAAATCAAATACAACTTTATTTTGGTTTTTTTGAGGTTTATTTTAGTGTTTTTGAGACTTATTTTGATGTTTTGAGACTTATTATGTGTTTCCGAGACTTATAATTTTCTAGACTTATCAGGTAAAAATGAAAATTTTAAATTTTTTTTGTTCATCTTCTTCATCGACCTCCAATGGAGGTCGAATAGACTTTCAGTGGTCCTCCATTGAGGTTTTTGAAAGAAAAAAAAACCCTTAAAAATGATATAAAAAACATAATAAAATAAGGGAATAAGAGTATTTTTATCTATTGGTGTCATTTAAACATAATATATTAAACTAGTGTTACTCTTAAAACTCAAAAAAAGAAAAGAAAAAAAGAATGATATTTCTCTATCTTTCCACCGTTTGAAAATATGAGATAACCATGCATGTAGAATTCATTGAATACTCAACATCCTTTTTAGCTTGAAAAACATAAAAAAATAAAAAAAAATTAAATTTGTGTTGAGTCCTAACAATAATTAATGTAATCTAATAAGTAAACGTGAGATTGGCATGTGAGATTAGCTCTATCACAGATATGAAAGGAGATGTGTATCATCATTCAATTGGCGGGAGTGAATGAGAAAAGAAAAAGAAGTCATTGTTAATGAGGTTAACCCAATGATATACACAAACTTGTGGATTCGAGTCTCTCCCTATCTTAAAATCCCGAATTATTGTAATAATTCAAAAAAAAAAAAAACCAACAAATTTATAAAATTCAGAAGGGACATGTGAGCCGGTTGGACAATGTCCCTTTAAACTCGTTTTCCTAATTTAATGTGACTGTGTCATCCATCCCAAGTCAAACTAAAGTGAAAATGAAACTCTGATTATTTTTTATCCATATATTTATTTATTGAGATTTGAGGTATATATTTATATTGATCTTATAATTTTATATCAATAAAAATTTAATTATTGCTTGTAAAGTGTTTTTTTTATAATTATTATTGAAATTAGCTAGAGATAGTGCTACTCATTCTCTTACAATTAAGCTTATCACTATTATTTAGAATATTAATGAATTAAGATTAAAAGTTTACCTATAAGAGCTGGTATGAGCCATGATCTGTTTTTAACACAACCAATTCCATCTCGACGACCGTCACCATGGTATCCTGTAGGACAACTGCAACTGTAATTCCCTGCCACGTTGGTGCATTTTTTTACGCACAAATTCAGGCTTTGATTCCCACATTCATCAATATCTACAACAAAACAATCATAAGTTAATTAATTATATATATATTAATTCAATTTAAAAGCAAATTAATTAAGACTACACAATTATTATTATCTATAAATATATGTATAGAAGTCTGAAGCATAAGGGTTACCTGTGCATCCTTGTGGAAGATAAGGGTTACCCTGGATGGCACATGAACATGAAACAAAGGTTTGATTGGAGGAGCAAAAGGTGTGGGAACCACAAATTTTGCAAGTTTCATTTGATGAGAACTTCCAATCAACCACTCCCGGAATGTCACTTGGAGGCATATTATTATTAGGGAATGATGTCTTGTGAAACCAATCGCTGTCCACCAGAAAGGCGTTCTTGAAGCTTCCGTACGTGTAACGTCCTGAACTACTGGTTCCTCTAACGTCCAAAGTAAAGTTCTTCAGGCCGTAAGGGATCAACGCCTGGCAACAGTCGATCCCGTAACAACCGTCGCCATATTGTGTTGTCATGAACTCATTGTCGCAAATCGACATACACCCTCCAATCACTTCATTATTGACCCTGTTGTTGGAATTGTACTTTAATTATAACCACCTGTTTGATGAAAGTTCAGCATCATTAAGAGCTGCAATACTCTCATCTCAGCTGAGTGGCACTGCAATGTGGTTCATGTTTTAGTTTGGCTGATGTGTAGCTCATATTAGGCATGGTTTGGAGCTTGGCCTCCTCTTTTTTGAAGAATCTCCTCCACAGATCATAGACATCTATGAAGCTGATCTTAAAGGCTTAGTGTGTTCCAGACAATGTCTTGTTTCTTCTCCCTCTTAATTCTCTATGTCTGGGCTTGTTTGCTCTCCTTCACACCCAAAAAAAAAAGTTCAAATAGAGAATCTGACTATTTCTGTGCATCGAACCTCAGTTGGATGTCCAGTGCCTTAATCACCATGCAGCCATTGATTCCAGTATTGGCTTTAATCCAAACCCTCTTTTGGAGCTTTCTGCAGCAATTCTAGAGGAATTTTCAATGATTTACAGAACTAGAGTTTGATTTTTCCTTAAGCTTTGTAGCTTCCCAGCTATTTTTGGGTCTCTGTATTCTCTGTTATATGCTCAAGCGAGCTGTAAAGAAAAATATATGGATGGGTGATGGTTAAGCAACATTTCCCCTTTCTTTTGTATGGTGCAAGCTTGCGATGTCATACGTGATACACTGTGGCCACCCAACATCAAACTTCTGGTTCCGTCCCTGTTTGCCAAATCTATGCCCAGGACTTGGCGGTGGCGTTGCGATAGCTCAAGAAAGGTATCGGAGGATTGAAGGAAGTGTTACATGTTATTGAGAACCATTCATTCATGTAACAACCAGATCCCATTCCAAAAAGGTAAGGGATGGTAGGGTTGCCACATTTGTCTGAACAATTGGGCAGTGCCACTACTGCTGGACTAGATGAATTCAAATCAGAAACCGAAACCGAAACTGAAATGATGCCTAACAATACAAAGGAAATTATGTGTTGAAGAATATGTGTCAGAGCCATATATGTGTGTTCTTGTGGTGATTTGAAGAAGAAAGTCTTGTATATCTGTTCCTTTATAGAATTGTTCACCTGCACAATTTGTATTTTCAAAAGGTACGATTTCATAGCAACTTTGCTTGGTAGGTTGAATTCAAAGGATAAGTAACAAGGCCGGCCGCGTTAGTGAGGAACCGAGAACTTTCTCATCTTTGCATATGATTAAACAACGTTTCACTCGCTCTCATATGTTAAAAGTCAAAGGTTAACATTTTCGTAGGAATACCGCATGAAAATTTTTCTCACCTTTGCATTGCATGATTGACTAAATTAAATAGAGGAAATTCCCTGCTTTGTCTCTTAAATTAGTAACAAATTCAAAAATAGCCAGTAGTCACTCCCAATTTTTTCTTTTAAGACCTTTTAACAATTCAATTTTTTCATTTTACATTTCTTTTCTGAACGATAGCCCACTCTCAAAATTTAAATTTTAAAAAAAAAATTCTAAAAACACTTCATTTTGTTACAAGATTATTCTTTTTATCTTTTTTGAATTAAATTATTAAAAAAAGAATTTATTTCTCCTAAATCATTAAATTAATTAGTACATATTAAATACTCTCTCCTAAATTTTTAATTACCATATTAAACTTTCTCTCCTTCAATATATATCTCTAATTTTCTATCTCAATTCTTTCTCAAACAAGACTAACAGTTAAAAAAAACTTACTAATAAACTTGATTTTTAGGAACCGTATGTATGTATATATTAAAAAAAAAAACTAAAAAAACAAGTACAATTTTTTTTGTTACTCTTGTAGGTATGTGATTGCCTAGAGAACTTTAATTCTTTTATTAGTCTTAGAAATTCTGATTTTAATCAAATCTAGTTGTAACAAATTAAGTTTCATATGTCTTTTTTTTTTGAAATTTGACTTTTTAATATATATATATAGGGGTGAATTCATAAAGAGCCAAAAAATTTATTGGTTTATTGTTTTTGTCCATTAATTTATTTTTTATTATATTTATCATTTTTGTCCATTTTTGGACAAAATTACCCCTAAATTTAAAATTACACAATAAAAAAGGAGGGTTTATTTGGCTAGGGTTCAATTGAATTCTATCGGGCAACAAACACAGAAAGGGAGAGAAAAGGAGAGAGATTGTCGTTGCTGGTCTCATTGTTGGCGCTGTCGCCTTTGCTCGTCGACGCCGTCGCTCTCGGTCGTCTACGCCGTCGCTCTCGGTCATCGACGCTGTCTTCAGATTCTTGCTTTCCTTCGAGCTCTAACTTGCAGGTAAATTAAAAGTGATTTATAGTTTTATTCTTCAATTTCTTATGGTGACATCTTCATATGGGTTCTTTGATGGCTATTTTGTTTTTGGTTTTGGCCCTGCTGCTTGGCTATTTTTGTTGCTTTCTGTTTTGCTGTTATTCTGTGTTTGAGCGATTTTGGCTAGCTTTTTTCTTTCTTGTTATGGTTTGCTTTGGGTTGGTGTGTTGGTGGTCTTTCGCCCCTGCTGTTCTGACTTGTGCTTGTTGTCCTCTTCTTGGGTTTTTGTTGAAATTTTGATTTTCATGTTGAATTAAACAAATCTTTTGTTATTATCAAGTTGTTTTATTAATTTTGGCTAATAATCGTTTATTCTATATCACCATTTAATTATGTTCTTGCAGATTGGTCAAATTGATGAAGTTTCGTAAGGATTGAATGTGAAGAAATTTAATTTCATGTAAATTGATGTCTTTTTTTTCTTCATTTTAAATCTCTTTCTGAGGGATTCTACATAGATGATAGGTGATGAGGTAGTGTTAGATTAGATTTGTTTACATATACATTGAGTTGTTTCACACCGGTCATTCAAGATGTCTGCTTTAATGGATTCAAAACTCTATTTTGTATACAAAAATGAAATCAATTTTTTTTTCTTATGTTTTCTTGATTTGATTGCTTTTGAGTATGAAATGAAATTATCCTGAAATACCCAAAACGATTTAACTGTAGTTGCACTCATTTTTTGAGCTGTGCCTTTTGGCCTCTGTTTTCCCTTGTTTTTCAATAAAACTTATGCAGTTCAAAATAAGTACAATAATAGAATGCAAGGACATGTACAGAAAATATGTGTTAAAAAGCTGTCACCATTCATCAATTAGAATTTTGTTTGATGGGTGATGATGAATAAAATATAAGTGTATTAAAATTCCTCAAATGTTGCTTTAAAGAAGTCTTAAACATATTAGACAAACCTAAATATTTGCCTAAAATGAAGTGAATGCTGATGTCGGTTATCTTTTATTCTTTTTAATGAAATTATGTTTGCAATTACATATTTTGAGGCTTGTAGAGAACATGAGATGTTTTATCTGCCCACATTGTAGAAACCATTCATTCATTTTTGTGGAGGAAGGAACTCGAAAAGTACCTGCTGAAATGGGTTTAAAAGCTGTTTGTGAGGTATGTTGAAATATTTTTTTGATCCTTCATCTTTTCTTTGCCCTTCGCTCTTGAGCACATCAATAGGGTTACACATGTTGGATGTCTTATTTATTGTTTTGTTTTTGTGGAACCACAAGATATGACGATAAATCATCAATGGATGATTTATAATTACCCTTTTTTTTCAAGCTTGTATTTATTATCCATAGGACTAGAAATATCAACCACTTTGATTGTATATTCCCCACCCGCCTCTATGATCATTTTGGTTGATTTCACCTGATATGTCTTATATATTTATTTTGTGTTACTACATGATGAAAAAGATTAGAGAATACAAGAATTGACAATAGAACTCAACAATGACAGACATCGAAGTAAATGTCAATGTGCATCATACCAGGAACAACTGTGAATGGTATTGAATTTTGTTGAGGAACATACCGATCACTTGTTAGATAGAGTCCATGATATAGTCAAGAACATAAGAGAACTTGAAGATGAGCAACAACTCGAGGATTCAGATGGTGGATATGTTTAGTTGTTTTTGCTAGGAGTTAATAGGTTTAGAAAATTGAACATTTCTCTTTATCGCTTTGTTTGATTCCCCTCTCATGTCAAATTGTTTGATTGTATCCCATTGTTATGGGAACAACATTACATGTGCAATGGAAATAAAACATGGTTATTTTAGTTCATTATTCCATTCTTAGAGAAGTCATTTTGATGTCCTACATAAATTTAAAAAGTAGAAATAATCAAAAGCTATGGCAAAAAATGCCCTGGCATGTAACTGTGAAAATGAATACTAACTGACATGTAACTTCAAATTGTACTTGCATGTAACTTCAAATAAAACTAGCATGTAACTTCTAGCATGTAACAATACTGAAATTTGTTTTTGATACAAGTGTCTTTCAACTGTGAAAATGAATTCTAACCGGCATGTAACTTCAAATTGCACTGGCATGTAACTTCAAATTGCACTGGCATGTAACTTATGATATGTAACAATACTGGAATTTGTTTTTGGAATTAGTGTTTCAACTGTGAAAATCAATACTAACTTGCATGTAACTTCAAATTGAACTAGCATGTAACCTCTGGCATGTAACCTCTGGCATGTAACAATACTGGAATTTATTTTTGGAACTGGTGTTTCAACTGTGAAAATCAATACTAACTGGCATGTAACTTCAGATTGCACTGGCATGTAACTTCAGATTGCACTGGCATGTAACTTTAGATTGAACTGGCATGTAACTTCAGATTGAACTGGCATGTAAGTTATGGCATGTAACAATACTGGAATTTGTTTTCGGTACAAGTGTCTTTCAACTGTGAAAATGAATACTAACTGACATGTAACTTTAAATTGCACTGGTATGTAACTTCAGATTGAACTAGCATGTAAGAATACTGGAATTCTGTTTTTGGTACAAGTGTACGTCTCGCAGTGATATGGGCAATACGAACTGGCATGTAACTTCAAATTGCACTGGTATGTAACTTCAAATTGAACTGGCATGTAACTTTTGGCATGTAACAATATTGGAATTGAATTTCATCAGTGTTCTAAATTCAATACTGGAATTTGGTCTTCAAAATAAATTTATTCAATACTAGAATCTAACTTAATAAAGTCTACATTACAAAATATAGTATTCCACCCATACCTATAAAAATTAATACATCATTGCTAATACCTAAGTTGTTGCAGGATTTCGGATCTACTTCATGACAGGGAGAGAGAGAGAGACACATAAAGAAAGAAGGAGATCTAGGTTGAAGAGAAGAGAGAGCAGAAATGTTGCTGGGTTTCAGTTGAAAAGAGACGAAATAGAGAGAGCCGAAGTGGAGAGACACGAAATGGAGAGACACAATCTATATGTTGGAGGGAGATGAAATGGGTTCTTCGAATGTTGGAGGGAGAAGAAATCAGTTTCTGGATTGAACTTCAAGAGTGATTATGTGTGTGTGTGTGTGTGTGTGTGTGTGTGTGTGTGTGTGTGTGAGAGAGAGAGAGAGAGAATATCTGATTTTGAAATATTGGGAAGACAAATGGAGGGTTTTTGGACTCAAAGAGAGACGGGAATTTTGGGTGGAAATTTTTTGGTGGAGTAAAGACAAAACGGAGGGCATACTTGTCTGTTCATGCCTAAAGATGACAAGTATAATCAAAAATAAATTTTTGGCTAAAAACAATAATCCAATAAAGTTTTTGATCATTTCTTGCAATTTCCTCATATATATATATATATACAGTCTTTCTATTGTCAGTTAGTCCTGATATAAAATATATCATGACGAAGAATGTTGACCACATATTATTGAGAAGTTTTGACAAGTGCATACACTTTGAGTCAAATTATGTAATTCTAATGGTCCACATTCTTCGTCCCGATAGATTTTATATCAGGACGAACTAACAATAGAAAAATTGTATATATATATATATTACTGTTAGAAAAAAACCAAAATATTCATAAGTTTTTTTTTCTTTAACCATTAATCAGGTATTGATCGAGAAAGTATGGAAATAAGATTTTTTTTTTATTGAAAAATGGAGTGAGAGATTAATTAGAAGAGATTGTTTAATATGATAATAACAGATTTAAGGGAGAGAGTTTAATTGTAATATTTAATTTAATGAGTTAGGAGAGAGATGTTTTCTTTTAATAATTTAATTAGTTTGGAGTGTCTTTAAATTTTTTTTGTCTTGTTTAGTAATTTTTATTCAGGTTAAATTTGTCATTAATAAAAAAAATTAAATTGGAGTGTAAATAGATAATTTGTGGATTGTAAAGAGAAGCTTTTTTTTTTCTTTTCTTGTTAATTTTTGTTATTGAATTGATGAAAATGCCCATAAATAATATGTATGTTGATTGTTGAACGAGTTACTCATCGCGTCGACTTTAATCATATACCATCTAAAAGCTTTTCTCTATCCTATCAACCGACTCTCTCTCTCTAAAACTTTCTTTCATCCCTCTACTAGATTTCTCTCTAGTCTCTCTTTTTTCTCTCTCTAGCTACAATTTTCACTTGATAACTTTCTTTCCTCCCTCAGCTGGTCTCTCTCTATTCTTTTTTTCTTTTTTCTTTTTTCTTTTTTCTCTATTTCTACAACTAGACATGGCATCGGTTCGGTTCGAACCGGCAAACCGAACTGGAACTGTCGGAGGAAAATCGGAACTGGACCGGAATCGGTACCGGGGCGGTTCCGGTTCTCTTTTTGGAGGAACCGCCCGGTTCGAACTGGACCGGAACCGGCAGTTCAGTTTCGGTTAGAACCGGGCGGTTCCAACATTATTATTTTTTTAAATTTTTTTAAATTTTTTTTAATTTTTAAAAATCAATTGAGCCAATAAAATGCATTTTTTTATTTTATTTTACGGGTGACCCAATAAAATACATTTACAAATTACAATTTTATATGGCTAATGTTTTTATGAAATAAGATTAAATTAAATTTAAAAAAAGGAACCGGAACCGTCGAACAAAAACCGGAATCGAAACCGGCATCATGTCTATCTATAACTCGGTATCTTCTCATTGACACAGTGCCAACAATATATTATGGGCGCAAATCCGATATTAATTACCCCTTCAAAATTCCTTCGAAAGTGTTTTACATCACACTCAAAACAAAACATGTTTACACGCTGAGAATAAAATATATTTACATGGTGATAACAAAATATATTTACATCATGTTGAGATCAAAACATGTTTACAAACCGGGAACAAAAAATGTTTACGCATGCTTAGAACAAAAAATGTTTAGACGATGAGAACAAATGTTTACACAATGAGAACGAAATGTTTATACGATGAGAGCAGATGTTTACATGTTGAGATATGAAAGCCATCATATAATGTTGTAGGAAACAGGAAATCAACTAAATCAAATAAATCAATCGATGAAACAAGCGGATTCAACATGTTATATCACAAAATCATGATTTTAAGCCAAAAATAATTAAAAGTCGTAGCTAAGTTAATTTTTGATTTCTGTCTCTACCATTTTGGTTTTTCTCTCTATATTTTTGGTATTTCTCACTTTCGTAAATGTAAATTTACAAGTTAAGTAAAAATGGTGTATGACTGTAAGTTACTAAAGCTTGTGGTTATTTTTGTCCAAAAATTAATTTTTTAATAATTCTTTTAGAAGTGACTACTTTTGAATTTGTCACTAATTTGAGGACTATTTTCAAATCACATATGCCAAATTAATTATGTAACTTCTGTCTTATTCACGCGGAGAATAGAGTACTTCGAAAAGCTACAATTTATAGTTTTTCGGATAGATATTGGTGTAGCTTGTGAAATAAGTGGTTATGTATTTTAGTAAAAATTTGTTAAGTAAACTAACAAAAAATCAATTTATTCCGTATTTTGCTTCTTCAATAATAAGCATTTGAAAAAAAAAAGGTGGGTTGGATCCTATATTACATAGACACGGATACAACGATACGACATAGTATGATACGGAAACATGATAAATCTCTAAAAATTAAAATACGGTAATTAAAATAATATATTTTTATATTTAAAAAAATAATATATTTTTATATTTAAAAAAATAATATATAAAAGATAATTCAATAAAACACAAACAATTAATTAAAGTAATACATTCTACTGTTAATACATAAAAAAATATATACAGTCAAGTAACATTTAATTATCTAAACAATCAAATATCAAAAACGCAATAAAGTTAGAAAAGTGAAAGAAAAGTTGAAAACAAATAGCGGTTGAAGTCTTGAAGATTGAAGAATGAAAACTTGAAGGTTTGAAGAGTTGAAACTCGTCGGCGTCGGCATCGGCGTTCCTTCTTCCCTATCGAGGACTCAACGTTCTTTCTTCTCAGTCGACCGACTCTTATCTCTTCTTTTTCCTCTTCTCTTCTTCTTCTTCCTCTTTTCTTCTCTTCTTTTCTCTCTGTTTTTCAGACTTTCTAGCGGCAACAAATTGTAAGAAACTAAGAAAGTATGAAACCCTAACATAATGTTTGAATAATTAGATTTTTTTAAAATTCAAATTTTGACCCCGGTTTTTTTTTTAAATTTTTTTTGTAAAACTGCCCTGCTGTGTCCTTCGCGTGTCCCAGTTGTGTCCTCTGCGTGTCACAGCCGTGTCCTCCACGTGTCGCTGCCGTGTTCTTACCTTGTTCCCTCTGTTCACTTTTGAAAAAATCAACATACACGTTTTCTGTCGTTGCAAATAAACCCGTAATCCAATTGGAAAGACAACGGTTCAAAGAATCAAAAGTCGGTGCAAATAAAAAATTAACAAAAGTAAATAATAAATAAATATTTTTTATGTTGGTTTAGTCTGATGGATACATAATATATATATATATATATATATATATATATATATAAAATTTATGACAAACTCTATTTTATATATAAACTCTTTATATATATCAAGTGAGATATCCCTAACTTTAATTTAGATAAAAACTTTGATGAAATCACATCGATTTTTATAAATTTTGATCTGATTTTTTTTTTGTGTGGATGATAAGTTTAATGAAATATACCTATAAATAAAATTTGAGAAATTTTCAATTAATTGAACTAATTTTTTTTTTGAATTTTTCTATATTTTCCCCATTTTTCGATGCCTTCATATTTAACAAAATCGGGATAAATAGTTATAGTGATTGGAAATTTCTCAAATTTTATTTATAGATAGACTTCATTAAAATTATCATCCAAAAAAATCAAAATTCATAAAAATCGATGTGATTTCATTACGGTCCTTACCGAAATTAAAGTTAGAGATACCTCACTTGATAATTCATAGATAGACTTTATGGTTATTAGCACTAGTCCCCTGAACTTTACACGAGTTTGCATTTTACCCTTTGTATATTTTTTAGACATTAAACCCCTTGAACTCTCATTTATTGCTAAATAGTTTGATTTATTGCCCTTTGAACGTCTGTTTGAGAGATATCTACGGTCATTTTTGGTCAATAAATGAAAGTTCATACAGGTAAAACATAAAAAAAAAAGTTCAAACGGTAAATTGCAAGCTCGTATAATATAAAGTTCCAATAACCCTATATTTTATATAAACTCATAACATCAGAATATTTTATTCGAAAATTTATAAAAGAAAGAAAATGTTTTGTATTCTACCCCAGTATCCGTATCATCAATCTTCAATAAACACCAATCATCCAAGATAGATTGACGCACGCACTCTATCACAGTCGCCAAAAATCCAAAACTTTTTCTAAAAAAATCTCAAACATGATTTCACCTTCTCTTGCACATCTCTTGCTTTCTCTCTTGTCTCCCAAAATCTAGAACTCAATCTCTCTTTCAAATGGAGGGTACTATTTTTCCAAATAGGCCAGTGAATCCAGTGCCAATAAAGAGACCAACACGAACCAACCCACCTCTCAAATTCAGCTCAGCAACACTGCCACCCTCTCCACAGTCACCGTCTCCTCCGTCGGTTCCTTTGGACTCGCTACTTCAACAGCTTCTCCATCTCTCGTCTCCAGCAAACAATCCCACCACCTCCCATTTGCCGGCTCTTCCAATTTCTTCTGATTCTGGCCAAAAACAGCTTAAGAAAACCAGTTCCAGAAAACTCACTTCGGGTTTATCATATGATGGTTCGCTTGAATTCCTTTCAAGCAAGGGTAGGTTCATATTTAATTCAATTGTGGAATCCCCTTTACATGGTTTGAATGATTTCTTTGATTCTTGTAAGTTTGAGTTGCTTGAGGTTGATTTGGTTAGTATCTTGAAAGCATTAGATGTTAAAGGCAAATGGGAAAGAGCCCTTTTATTGTTTGAATGGGTTGTTTCGAATGCAAGGTTAGAAAATGAGAAACTAGACACTGAGGTTATTAAATTTATGGTTAGGATTCTAGGGAGAGAGTCACAGCATTCAATTGCTGCGAGGCTATTAGATGAAATTCCAATTGAGGAATATTCACTGGATGTAAGAGCATATACGAGTATTCTTCATACGTATTCTCGAACCGGGAAGTATGAAAAAGCGATCACTCTGTTTGAGAAATTAAATGAGACTGGGCTGTCTCCTACATTGGTTACTTATAATGTCATGCTAGATGTTTACGGAAAGATGGGTCGATCATGGTTTAAGATTTTAGACCTTTTGGATGAGATGAAAAGCAGGGGACTTGAATTTGATGAGTTCACTTGTAGTACTGTCATATCTGCGTGCGGGAGAGAGGGCTTGTTGAATGAAGCAAAAGATTTTTTTGATGGATTGAAGTTGCGGGGATATGTCCCAGGGACTGTTACTTATAATTCATTACTACAAGTTTTCGGGAAGGCAGGTATTTACTCTGAGGCCTTGAGTATTTTGAAAGAAATGGAGGAAAATAATTGCCCTCCAGATTCTGTGACATATAATGAGCTCGTTGCTGCTTATGTGAGGGCCGGATTCTATGAGGAAGGGGCTGCTGTGATAGATACAATGGCATGTAAAGGAGTAATGCCAAATGCTGTTACCTATACTACTGTAATAAACGCCTACGGAAGAGCAGGGAGGGTAGAGAAAGCTTTGAGTCTGTTCAACCACATGAAGGAGTTGGGCTGTGTTCCTAATGTGTGTACATATAATACTATTCTTGGGATGTTGGGGAAGAAATCTAGAGTGGAGGAGATGGTGAAGATACTCTGTGATATGAAATCAGGTGGATGTACTCCTAACCGTATCACATGGAATACAATGCTTTCCATGTGTGGTAATAAGGGTATGCAGAAATATGTGAATCTGATCTTTCGAGAAATGAAGAGTTGTGGTTTTGAGCCTGATAGAGACACATTTAATACCCTGATTAGTGCTTATGGTCGCTGTGGCTCAGGAATTGATGCTACAAAAATGTTTGAAGAGATGATGAAGGCAGGATTCACTCCATGTATTTCAACTTACAATGCACTTCTGAATTCTCTGGCTCGGAAAGGGGATTGGAAATCAGCAGAATCCGTCATTCTAGACATGAAAAATAAGGGCTTTAAGCCCAATGAAACCTCATACTCATCGATGCTCCATTGTTATGCAAAGGGAGGGAATATAAAGGGAATAGAGAACCTGGAGAAAGAAATTTACGATGGTCATATCTTTCCTAGTTGGATGCTTTTGAGAACCCTTGTTCTCGCAAACTTCAAGTGTAGATCACTAGACGGTACTGAGAGGGCATTTCTGGAGTTACAAAAGAATGGATACAAACCTGATTTGGTTATTTTCAATTTGATGCTTTCAATTTTTGCTAAAAACAACATGTATGACAAAGCCAATGAGATGCTGCAGTTGATCCGTGAAAGTGGGATGCAGCCTAATCTTTTAACCTACAATAACTTGATTGACATGTATGCCAGAGGCAGAGAGTGCTGGAAAGCGGAAGAAATCATCAAAGGACTTATAAAGTCCGGTGGAAAGCCAGACCTTGTTTCTTATAATACTGTTATCAAAGGTTTTTGTAGGCAAGGGCTCATGCAAGAGGCCATAAGGATGCTTTATGAAATGACAACAGCGGGTATTCGGCCTTGTATCTTTACCTACAATACTTTTATAACAGGCTATGCCGGGCAGGGTATGTTTAAGGAAGTAGATGAAGTGCTTAGCCATATGTTTCAGAATGACTGTAAACCCAATGAGATGACCTACAAGATTGTTGTGGATGGTTATTGTAAAGCAAGAAAATATAAGGAAGCCATGGATTTTGTGTCAAATATTATGGAGATGGATAATTCCTTTGATGATGAATCAGTTCGAAGACTCTCTTTACGCGTTCGGGAGAATTTGGAATCATGAGTTTTGTTAAAAATCTCTATGGGGTTCTTATTGTCCACTGCTTGGAGATTCTCAGGGGCGGATCAACTGTGATACACTTGTAAAACCAGCTCACTGCTTGTCAGTGTTGAACAGATGTTTAACTTTAATGTTGCTGTAATTGAGAGCTTAGGAGACGGAAAGTATGAAGGTCTTTTTGCTGTGACATTTCTTATCTGAAGCACAATCTGGTATCGTGAAAAGATTATAGGAAGTCTGTTGGCTTTGTCCATCGGTTTTTAAGTCTGCAATAGTGCTTGAACATAGTGAGCTCAATGAGCCATGAAGTTGATGATATTGCTCAGATATTGAACGTCTGTACCAGAAGGATTATTCAATGAGAATACTTGCATTGATAGAGGCAAGCCTGTTGTTACCTGGAAGTCCGCCAGGGAAGTTCTGCGGTGCGCAAATGGGCAAGTGAATAAACCTCAGGATGACTAACCTTCAGGGTCTTGCTGGGTCAACTTTGGCTATGTTGCCTGTGTGTGTATATTTTGTTATTGATACTGTTTTTGTTCATCTATTATTTTGTTAAAACTATTTGATACCACATAACTGAGTTGGGCATAATCAACAACGTAAAGAACTTCATTGTGTACTCTCTTTCTCTTTTGTGTTTCAAAGAAAAGCTGATCTCTATGGTATTTCATGCAAAATTTATGTTTAACTAGGTTAACAAAGTGGTTGGATCATTCCTGTTTACTATATATAATCTTTATATGAATTCTTTCTCCGAAAGGGTTGTCTACTTGATTAAAATTTTGAACATATGATACCGCAACATTTGATAATTTTACCCTTATTTGGTTGGTAGTCAGTGAATACGATTTGATCTGCCACTAGTTCTTGAACGGCAGCAAAATCTCCCGCATGAATTATGAGTCCGTCCTTACAGACAAGTAAAAATTTATCAACCAAACCTCTAAAAAACTGTTCCTTGAAAGGTTCTCCATCTTCTTCAAGTTTATTAATGTATCTTTCTTTAGAGCTTGTTTGGTTGGGCTTTTAAAAAACCTCTAACGGTAAAAGATCTATTTATAGTAGATCTATTAGAAATAGAGTTTTTGAAAAAAAAGATTTAGTTGTTTGGTAGGTAGACTTTTTTTTTAAAAAATGTTTATTTGAAGAAGCACTTCTCCATAAGCTTTTGCATAGTAGAGTTTTAAACTCTACTAGCCTCTACTCAATTTAAAATAAACAATCTCAAAAGCCAAACCAAACAACTCTAAAAAAACTCAAAAACGTTTGTAGACCTTTTGAGGCAGTAGAAAGCTCAACTAAACGAGCACTTATTGATTTCTACAACATACCTCTGATAATTCGTGAAACTATGCAGCTTTGTTTCTCAGAGTTAATCTTGGAATAGCAAGTAACCAAAGACTGCTTGAAGAATTTTCAGTCGTCACCATCATCCCGCATATAATGATTGATGTCTCCCAATTGTAGGGTAGATATCCAAAATGTGCATATAATTGGTAGACCCTTTACACATTTGATGTCAGATTTCGATAGTAACCAACATAGTTCAAGTCTTCAACCTTCATATTCCAGTGGTTAAAATCAATTTTTGGCTATGTTTGGTAGGAGGGAGAGAGAGTATGAGGGATGGATGAATTAAGAGGGAGAGAGTAGGAGAGATGAAGAGGATACCATCTATCCTTCATGTTGTTTGGTATTGAAAAGAGACTTGAATGGATTGATTGGTATATAATTTATAAAATTACTATATTGTCCTTTGAAAAATTGGAGGGTAATAAAAAATTGGAGAGCATTATAGTCATTTCCCTACAATCATCTCTCCCTCCTTTCTCGGATTCCTTTTGGTGGGACCGGAAGGATCATCTCTCCCTCCTCTTCTCTTCTCCTCTCTCTTGTCCCTCCAACCAAACAAGAGATTGAAAGCTCTCTTGCCAACCCTCTCCCTCCCTCCATCTCTCTCTCTCTCCTACCAAACAAAGCTTTTTAGAGCCATCCACATTCCACACACATGTAAGTATATGGGCCGAGCCACACATTGCCTAGTCTGGGCCGAATCCAAAAGCCCAAATCCAAAAAAAGAGAAAAAAAAGAAGAAAAATATAAAAGAAGAAACCAAAAAAACAGAAGGCAGTTTCAAGATTTTTTTTTTCCATCCAAACAAAAAGACGGTGTTTTGAAAGAAAGTCAGTGAAGCTAGTCCTTAGCTAATTCTCCGAAAATTGCTCACCACACGTTTTTGTCTCTCTTTGTTCAACTTCATTTCTAAGACAGACCCAGACCACGTCCACGTAATTTTCCTATTCTCACCTTCAATCTTCTGATTTGATTGACCTCGGGTAGGGTTTTTTTTTTCTTCCTCAAATGGGTTGAAGTCGGTCACTTTTGCTTCTTCTTTTTCTTTGCTTCATTTTCAAGCTTTGAATGGAGTGGGATAGTAATTCGGATCTTAGTGACGACGACGAGGAGTTCACGCTCGGCGATGGCAGCGTCGGCCCCCTTCCCTTCCCCGTTGAGAATTTGCTCCAAACGGCGCCGTGTGGTTTCGTTGTCACGGATGCGCTTGAACCTGACCATCCCATTATTTATGTCAATACTGTCTTCGAGATGGTCACTGGATATCGCGCAGAGGAAGTACTCGGTCGTAATTGGTCAGTTTCTAACATTATTTCTTGGTTATTCGATGTTTATATTCTCTGTTCTTGTAAGTTCAAGCTTGTGATTATGGTATGCTTTGAAATTTGTTGTGGTGTTTCTTGTTTAGTGTATGACATTGGAGATGTTAAAGGCTTGTAGTTTCTGCTAAGCATAGTAGAGCTTGAATTTTGATAATATAGGTTACATGATGGGTATTTTTTTTAAAGGTTATTCGCCTTTATTTTAGTCTCCAGCTTGTTCTAATTTTCATCCTAGAATGCCCAGCTCTCCATTCTTCTCAGTATATGGGGGAAAATGGATGTTATTGTTTGATTGAGTTTATTAAAAGAGCAGTATCCGAATTTAGGGATTTTAGATTTTTTTTTACTAGTAGTTGCATAAACTTAGTGAAGCTTTATCTATATCAATTATCACGGTCCAGTGAGCTTAGAGCTTGGTAATGGCTTTCTTAGAGAAGCGCTATAGCTATAGTGGGTTTCTCTGGACAAAGGTGTTAGGATGGGCCAATATTGGTGATGTGTGTTGATAAGGTACATGCTTGGATGTGCTTACTCACATAGAAAATTGAATGTACTCTGACCACAACTGAGTTTGAGGTCATAAGTTAGATGATTATGTTTCTTTAACTTTGAAGTTTGAACATTAGGAGGCATACAAATATTAGGTATTGCATTCAAACTGGTAATTAGTTTTAGACATTACAGGAGGGAGGGCTTTTGATGAGATTAATGTTGTAACACATGAAATCTTTCTAATAATCATTTGGCCCCAAACATTTTTAAATTATTCAGCCTTAATATGCATTATAATGTAGATTTTTGGCATCTGATTTTTTTAGGATGCTTAAATACCCTTTTATTGAGATTGGGAGTAAGGAGGAAAAAAGGGGGACATATGTATGGAGTGAACTTGTTGTTACATGTGGGCAATAAATGAAGTTTTGTAATGTCAAAGAAAAAAAGATACTAATATATAGAGAGGTAGAAGTAGAGAGAATTGGACTGCAGGGGAGGAAGAGAGGGAGAGAGAAATATGCTTTCTTTGGGTAACATGTGGTGTGGAGCATGTTGATGCTTCCTTATTCGAGTCATAGTTGTCTGAATAGTTTACATCTATCTAATTGGTGTAGAATGAGGACTCTATTGATGAATGGTTGGTTGCTATGAAGGTACTAGATTTGTTGGCTAGTTTACTTTTGCATGAGTACATATTATTTAATGTAGATACTTCCCGGTAAAACATATATAATAAATAACTTTCTTAACCAAATTATTCTGGTCTCCAGTCTCCTATACAATATCCTTTTTGAAATTTCTATGATGACAATCCATATTTAGGCACATCTTGTCATATATGCCTTTTCTTTTTCTGATAGGAAACAAAAATTTATTGCAGAAAGAGGAATGTAATAAAAGATCCCTATACAAAGAACATAGGTTGTAGCAACATAGCCCTATACAAGAGTGAACAAGAAGCCCACCTAGGCTGCCAAAAACCACCTAGGGTAACAAATAGGGCCTACAAGACAAAAACAAGGCCTACAAAACAAAGGGAGCTCAAAGCGGAACAAACTAACCGACATCACCTTCCCAATTAAAGTAAATTAGGAAAAAAAGTAGAGTCCTAAATTCGGTAAACAAGCTTTTCTACTTAGGGCATCTACTGCTTTCTTGAGTTGTTCAGCCTTATGCTTGAACACAAAAGTGAACTTCTGTAGAAATAGTATCCACCTAGCATGTGGTACGTTGAGAGCCTTCTTTGAATTCAACAAATTTTAGGGCCTGATGGTTGTTGTGCAATACAAATTCCCTTTGGATGAGGAGCTCTCACAACAGCATCAGGTTCTTGGTCATAGAGTCATAGGTAGTCCATTTATGCCTTGCGTCACTCAACTTCTCGTTTAAGTATTCAATAGGTCTGCCATCTTGATTTAAAACAACACCTATTTCCACCATGCATTAGTCTAATAAAGACAAAGCTATTGTGAGAGAAAACATATGAGTTGTGCTAATAAAAACAAAGCTAATTTTTTGTTCCTGTCCCCATGCAAGCTTTTTTTTTTTCAAACAGTTGGTAATTGGAGCTAATATACTGTTGAAACCTCTGATAAACCTTCTATAGAAGGTAACTAGACTATGGAAACTTTTGACTTCAATGATGGATGATAGGAGTAGGCCAACTTCTATTACCTTCAACTTTCTTTTCATCAGCTCTGATGCCCTGTTCGCTGTTCACAAAACCTAAGAAAAGCAATTGATTAGTCAGGAATTCACACTTCTTGATGTTCAAATACAATTTATTTTCTTTTGTACGACGGCTGAAAGGACTGTTTTAATATGTTCTAAATGTTCTTCAACACTTGCGGAAGATAAGTATATCATCTAAGTAAACCACTGCAAATGTTCCAATAAATTGTTTAAGCATGTGCCATCCACTGTAATCTTATTGACAGCGCTGTTATCCATGCACATCCTCCATGTGCCATACTTTTTTGAGACTAAAAGTGTTGGAACAACTCTAGGTCTTAATCTTACTCGAATTAATTATTTCCGGAGCAAGTCTTCAACAATCTGAGTCTATTTGGTAATTCTGTAATGGGGTACATTTTGTAAGCTAGCTCCTGGTACTAACTACTAAGTCTATTTGGTGTTGAAGCTCACTCAAGAATAAATGTGATTGGTTTGTCGAACCAAAACATGAGTGAAATCTATTGATTCCAAAATAAATTACAATTTGAGAACAATGCAAAAAATGCCAAAATGAACAAAACCAGCAAGACAATTGAATAGAAACGGTTTAGCCAAAATGCTGAGTTTCTAGGGTGCTAAAATACAAACAATAGAAACTAACTTCACACGTCAGCAACAAACTTGACACGTCACCAAACTAGCTATTAAATCATTCAGCCATCTACAAATGCCTGCTTCTTGAAAACTATGCTCCTGCATCAATCTGTCTTACATAGTTGTATGCTAAAGTTCACTTGTCTGAATGTGTCAAGAAAGCATGCTAGTGAGACAAGTCTTTCCATTTTTGTACCGCTGCAGCTATAGGCTTAACTTACATGTAGTACCTTATTACGGATATAGGTTATCACCAAAAATTGGCAGTATGGGGATCAAGTCAATTAGTTTAGTAGAAATGAGTTTACGTGTGAATGAAGCAACATTCATTGGTTATTTAAAAACATTAAATGTTTAACCTTTTCAAAAGTCAAAACAGATAAGATATATATTTACGAGTAGATGGATGCTCACATGCAATAACATGTATCTTCGCACCAAGGGAGTTTCAAAGATTCTTCCTTAATTCTTGTCTTTTTGATTTGCTAGTATAGCTGAGTATACAAATATAAATCTTAAAACAAATATGATTTTGTATGGTGATAATTTAGGATTTCTGTCGCAAAGAAGTTAATTATATATTTTTAGTTTAATTTCATCTGTATTTATCTGCATTCTTGAAGGTGCATGGTTTAATTGAATGCCTGAATTTTATGATCTTACAAAATTTGGTATGTGATGCAATGTTTTTTGTCTTTGGTTTACTTTTGGCATGCATTTTTTTTGACGATGTGTATATATATATATAGAGAGAGAGAGAGAGAGAGAGAGAGAGAGAGAGAGAGAGAGAGAGAGAGAGAGAGAGAGAGAGAGAGAGAGAGAGAGATAAATGGTTTTAAACAAAACAAAACAAGAAACTGTCATTAAGCAAGAATAACACTTACAAAGAACGGGCCCCAGCTTACACAAACTGTCAGGATTACATTGACTGATCAGAAATTGTAAAGTCTTAGGTACTAGTGACATATTAAGTTTATGCTATATTTAAATGCCAATTAGCTTCTTGCTCAATGGAATTAGGTATCTGTGTTTGTGCCATTACCCTCTGTTATGTTTCTACTAGTCATTTTTATGTATAAATGATCAATTATACTGAACATATTTTTTGACATGCTTAAGATATTGAAGAACTTGTAAATAATGAAGGTGTACTGAATTTTGTATGACAGTTTATTGATAAAATATAAGTTGTTTTAGGAATTATGGTCAATAGAAAATGATTAGATATCCTTCAAAAAAAAAATGATTAGATATTTAGATGTAAATAATGATGGTGTACTGAATTTTGTATGACAGTTTATTGATAAAATATAAGTTGTTTTAGGAATTATGGTCAATAGAAAATGATTAGATATCCTTCAAAAAAAATGATTAGATATTTAGATGCATATTGAACCAATTTAACAAAAACATATTAATAAAAGATAAGTTGTTTTAGGAGTTATGATCAATAGAGTATGATTAGATGTATATTGAACCAATTAGTGTTAAAGATTGTTATTAAAGTTACAGTATGATGTTCATGCATTGTTTTGTAATTATTAGGGGTGTCTGGTGATATAACAAAGTCGTTGTGTGTAGGATTACTGATTTTGGTGTTTCATTTGCTTCGCAATGAGATGGATTATTGATTAAAAAGCAGTACTTTGTAGTGCACGAATGTAATTGAACCCTTTGTTTTAGTGGTACTATCGGTCACTAAACGAGTATTGTTTATTTGGACTCGAGGGTTGCAACTTCAATAGGAGATTTGGAATCTATTCTTCTTGTCAAAAATAGTAAAATGAAATGATAGCTAACAAAGTTTATGACGTAGATGAGCAAGTGTTTTTCGTGCCTAACTTATAGACATATATTAGTTTCCATATTGTTGGGTATTCTACTATCATGATCTAAGTGACTTGATCAATTACCCCACAACTTCTTTTCTTTTTCACCTAGATAAAGAAATTAAGTAATATTTTGAAGATTGCATCCTTGGCTCCTTTTCATTTCTGTGTGTAGACTGTAGTGTGTACATATTTGTATGTTGATCAGAATCAAGATCAACAAAACCTCTTGTTGACATCAAATTTTTATTCTGATACTCCATTGTGGCATGTGTGAGCTCTTGATGATCTCATGGTTGAAAAAGGTCCTAAAGAGCTGTCTAAAATAGGAGAATCTTGTCACGAGGGTGTAGGATCAACCTATAAAAGAAAATCCAATCAGACCATCATCATCGTTGTCAGTGACTCAGTGAGCGAGCTTTAACACTCAAGTTAGTGGAGGTAAGAGTATGGTGGCAAACCTCTAATAACAATGTAGGTTTGCGACTACACTCTAACCCACAATGAGTTGAGCATTTAAGTTGTTCACTGTGGCAACCTCATTGAAGGTGGTGGTCATATTTTCTTGTAGATCGATCTCACACCCTAGAGGCAGCTTTCTCCTAGTATTTATAACTCTCGATGACCCTGTTTCAGCCATGAGATCATCAATAGCTCATACACATGCTACAATGGAGTTTCTGACCCTTCACTCAGCATTGAGCAATACAATTCGGCAGTTATTCTATGTTGGACACAATTTAGTACTTATAATGAATTGCAGTGTAGAAAAACAATTTTATGGTGGATGAAAGTGACTGTAAAATTATTTTATGGTGGATGAAATTGACTTCTATTATCACAACCAGTGTGAATATGCTAGACTGATCAAAATCTATGGCAAATATGCTATATGATCTGAAGATTGAACTTTTTTTTTTCTTAATATAGGTACTATGAGCATAGCATTGCATCTTTAGTTTCATCGCCTTTTCATGTATTTATCAAACTTCGAGCTGTCATATATTAATTTACCGTTATCTTTTCCATGTGCAGCTTCTGTACAGTTGTTTGATTGAAATAATAAATAAAAAATCTAGTTAATGTGAATCAATTAATTTGATAAATAAAGTCACCTAATGCTTGAAAGATGAGTACATGGAGAACTGTTTTATGTGTTATAACTTATATGGAGGCATACTGTCAACGTGAAATCAATCATATGAATTTAATATTTTTAGTATTATTTAATCATGTGTCTGATAAAAAAATAAATCTGTTTTTGGGAGTTATGAATGAAATCCTTTTTTTCTGCAGCAACTCTTCTGGATTATATAGTGACCTTTTCTTGGCTCACAAGACTAGTTTGGAACTGATTACTTTATTTCCTACAGCATAAAAGAGATATTTTGTGACTAACAGCATATTCATATCATACGGAACCGATCGTATCTGAGAGCTAAAAAGGATAAATTTTTTACATTGATTATCTCCTCCGATAATCGGTGGTTCCGCACTTGATAATTTTCCTGTATATATATATATTGAAGTTTTCAAGTTGATATTAGAAGGTGATATTTAATTCGCGGAAGGTTTCAAGTTGATATTAGAAAGTTGAGTTACTATTGAGGTTAGTGCCAAATTGTGCACTACCACAGTCCACAGTTTTCTTTTTGTATTGTGTAAAAATTAAAGAGAACCCCGCAAATCAGTAAGTTACATGTGTTCTAGCTGTTAGGATCTTGAGGAAAACTTTTAACCTGTAGTCTCAGTTTTTCTACTTTTTTTGCTTTTGTGAATTTTTCTATTCATAATTTCAGTGTATAACTCGAGGCAATTAATCTTAGAAATAACACGGCATTCTGTTTAAGTGGGGAAGTGTTATTAAAAGCTTTCCTAGGAGAGTTTGGACTTAGAGAGTGCCTTCTAGGTCTGAAGCAAAGTAATTCATTGAAGCACAGTTTGAAAAAAAGAAAAGGAAAAAGGGAAAGAAAATACAAAATCAAAAGGTCTAAGAGATCATTTCTTTTGTCTCTAACAAATGTTGATTGATATTTAACTACAGCTCAGCGTAACTGAAGTAAGTCATTGATTAAGTTTTACGTACAAAACTGTTGTAGTCTGCTATATTCCAGGATTAGGAATATATTGTCTTGAGTAGGAACATCTTGTTTGTGCAATGCTATTTCAACTTTGTTGAGGATGCCTAAAGCATGTTAGACAAGAGGTTGGAGAGTGTGCTCAAATCATTTGAGCTTATAGGCTACGGCAATTGGCAGTTCTATTCTTTTTGTTGGATTTTAGTCTTCTTGTCTTCTTAGTATAATTACTATTTTTATTTATAAAAAAAGCGTGTTTCACGTATTTCAAGTGTGTGATTTATTCATTCATTTAAATTCGGAGGGAATTGTGGATAGTTTTGTACATGTCAGCGATAACTTTTTTGTAATGAGACAGCCTTGGTATCTACTTTTCTTCAATAAGATTCCTATTTGTTTCTTATAACGAAGGATGGAACTGCCTTTTGTTTATTGGGTAGGCTACAAGCAGAATGGTCTGTTTACTATAGTGGTTTTTATCATCTGCAGCAGGATCATTTTTGGTAGCCAAGGTGGACTGGCTGTTCACTTTTTTAGGCTTGTCGATAGAAGCTCCTGTTTTCTATCTAGCTGAAAGAAAATAGAAATTTGAACCAAGTGTGCGCTTTACTTTCCACCCTACAGATTACACTGTGTACTAGATCTCTGAGCTCAAGTGCACCATAGCACTCTAATAACAGTGTGCAGAAATATTATAAGTATATGAGGCTTATTTCAGTGCATAATTGCTATTAAAAAATGTAGCTAACTTCTTGCAGTTTGGTATTGGATAGGAAGTAAAATAGAGGTGCCCTGGCTACCTAGTTTTTGCCTTATAGAAATTTTGATCAGATTAGTTTGTTCTCATTTTAATTAATGGTGCTTCTCTTTTTTATTTGTTTCTAGCTTCAGTTCCTCTCGTACTTATTATTTTCTGTATTATTTTTGCTCATGAACATGTCGAAGAAAAGAAAGTTTCAATTTATTTGTCTTTGCCGTAACAATGAGATAGTAGTTTTGGGAATGACCTGTTAGGACCTTTATTTCATGCTTTTTAGTTGAACTTGTGCCATTCTTCAAATTATAATAGTTCGTATGGTTTGATATACGGTCATGGTTCATGCTATATGATGTATCACTTATGGTTTGACAGTTTTCTAATTGTATTGATCTCTAAAAAATCAATTTAAACCTGAGTAATGTTGTTTCCTCTTCTTGATCTCTTTCTTTTGTATTGCATACTGTTCGATCTTGAAGATGCTTTGTTTATCTTATGATTACATACTGATTTTATGAGTTGTCTTTGTTCTGTTGTGGCATTACAGCCGGTTCTTGCAATGTAGAGGACCTTTTGCAAAGAGAAGACATCCATTAGTGGATTCCACAGTAGTTTCAGAAATTAGGAGATGTCTAGAGGAGGGTATTGAATTCCAAGGCGATTTGTTGAACTTTCGGAAAGATGGATCTCCTCTGATGAACAGATTGCGTCTGACTCCCATATATGGAGATGACGAGACAATAACTCATGTTATTGGGATACAGTTCTTCACAGAATCAAATATCGATCTGGGTCCAGTGCCTGGATATTCACTAAAGGAGTCTGCAAAATCATCTGATTGGTTTCGTTCTGGTTTATCCACTCACCGTCCAGTTGCAGTGGGAGACCGGAATGTTTGTCGTGGGGTTTGTGGGATATTGCAATTGAGTGATGAGGTGCTGTCTCTTAAGATACTTTCACGATTGACACCAAGAGATATTGCATCAGTTGGTTCTGTCTGTAGGCAACTATATGAGCTGACAAAGAATGAGGACCTCTGGAGAATGGTCTGCCAGAATGCCTGGGGTAGTGAAACAACTCGTGTTTTAGAGACCGTGCCTGGTGCGAAGAGACTAGGCTGGGGTCGGCTGGCAAGGGAATTGACTACTCTTGAAGCTGCAGCATGGAGGAAGCTAACTGTTGGAGGAGCTGTTGAACCCTCACGGTGTAACTTTAGTGCCTGTGCAGTTGGGAATCGGGTAGTTCTTTTTGGTGGGGAAGGGGTCAATATGCAACCCATGAATGATACTTTTGTGTTGGACCTGAGTTCTAGTAACCCGGAGTGGCAACATGTCCAAGTGAGCTCTCCTCCTCCTGGTCGTTGGGGTCATACACTTTCTTGTGTAAATGGGTCTAACTTGGTGGTATTTGGTGGTTGTGGAAGGCAGGGCTTACTAAATGATGTTTTTGTTTTAGATTTGGATGCCAAGCCTCCAACTTGGCGTGAAATCTCTGGATTAGCTCCTCCACTTCCAAGATCATGGCACAGCTCCTGCACTCTTGATGGCACTAAGTTGATAGTTTCTGGTGGTTGTGCAGATTCTGGAGTACTTCTAAGTGATACTTTTCTGCTTGATCTTTCGATGGAGAAACCTGTTTGGAGAGAGATACCTGTAGCATGGACCCCACCTTCTCGGTTGGGCCATACACTGTCAGTTTATGGCGGTAGGAAAATATTGATGTTCGGAGGCTTGGCCAAGAGTGGTCCCCTACGGTTTCGATCTAGTGATGTGTTCACAATGGATCTAAGCGAGGAGGAACCCTGTTGGAGATGTGTAACTGGAAGTGGAATGCCTGGTGCTGGAAACCCAGGGGGCATAGCACCTCCTCCGAGACTTGATCATGTTGCTGTGAGCCTCCCAGGTGGGAGAATTCTGATATTTGGTGGGTCTGTGGCTGGTCTTCACTCTGCATCCCAGCTTTATCTCCTGGACCCAACTGATGAAAAACCTACATGGAGGATACTGAATGTACCCGGGCGGCCTCCCAGATTTGCATGGGGACACAGTACGTGTGTTGTAGGGGGGACAAGGGCTATAGTCCTTGGTGGCCAAACTGGAGAGGAGTGGATGCTAAGTGAGATCCATGAGTTATCATTGGCGAGTTCAGCCATCTGATTGAGAAAATAGCAAATAGCAAACTGATGTGAAGGGTCAGAAACAGCTCTGTAGAAAATATGCTAATGGAAAGAGTTCACCCAGTAGAGAATGTTGTGGCCAGTTGCTGAAATCACTGTTGACAAAATATCAGTCCAATGAGGACATTTGTAATGGATTTTCTCATGTACGAGATTGTTCTGGCTCGGGATGAACATTTCAACGAGTGACTTGAAACCATGTTTGTATTTTTTGTAAGGTTTGTGTAAAACTGCCCACCCATCATCACTGCTCTCTCTTTCACAGCTCACAATGTATTTGTTAGATTAGCTTGTATTTGTTAGAAAGGTAGGTATTATATATGTAGGTTTTACATGTTATGTTACTCTGTTGCATTCATTCAGCATCTGTAATTTAAAGAAAAGGAAAAAAAAAGAAGAAGGCTGCTGCATGTTTATAGTATTTTTGTTAAAATTTTCTAAATGTTATAATGTTGTAGTGGTGATTCTGGTGAATGATTGTGCCCTACTTAATTTCTAATTTTCTTTCAAATTTGGATGATATTTCTGTTTTAGATGAATAAGAGGCCAGTGGCTTTTTTATTTTGATTTTATCTTCTATTCCTTAGATTTAGATATGATTGGTTCATTAGAATAAACTATAATGGAGTGGGTATTTTTGCTTTATAATTTTATTTGGTTAACATAATCTCTTGTATGATTAGTTCTTATATACAAAAAATAAAATAAAGTGCAATTAATATTATATATATATATATATACTAAAACGCCTAGCAAAATTGATCTGTTCATAGGAACAGTTCAATTTAATAGATTTTGGTTTATTTATAAAAATACTATTGAATATTATTATATATTATCATTAAATTGGTCAATGGAAAATGGACTGAGTTATTAAAAAACAGTCTATCAAAACGGTGAAAATCAAATCCAAAATCCACTTTTCAGATCATGAAAGTGATTAGCATCAATCAATACCTAAAATCAAATCCAAAAAAAAAAATGGTGTTTTCTTGCAAATTGAATCAATGGAGAAAATATGAGCAAAATCAAAATACAAATTAGATTCGAGTGCTGTTGACAAACAAAACCTATTAAGATTTTATGAAAAATAACTCAAAAACAAGCTTTAATGGAAGAGTGAGAAAGTTTGAAGTGAGAGAAAATGGTGGAGAGGAAGAGAGAAGAAGGCGTGAAAAAAAATATTTTTGATTTTTGCACATTTATAAAATAATACAATAATAAGTAAAATTATATTAAACAGGTATAAGACATAGAAATAAAAAAGGAATTATGTTGATGATTTTGTTTGAATTTCGTTATAATATAGGTTTTATTATTGGTTTTATAGGTAGGAAAAACAAAATAATAATAAAAAAATCAACTGTTTAGACGCTAGGCGCTGGTCTACTGCCCGACTAGCACCTATCGTTTACTAGAACATTATATATTATTATTATTATTATTATTATTATACTAAAAATGACTCTTAAAATTGAATTGTTCATATGAACAGTGAAATTGAATAGATTTCTACTTATCTATAAAAATGCCATTGAACAGTGAAATTGAATAGATTTATAATTATCTATAAAAATGCCATTCAACAATGAAATTAAATAGATTTCTGTTTAGCTATTGAACTGTTCATATAAACGTGAAATTGAATGAATTTCTATTTATTTATAAAAATGCCATTGAACAGTAAAATTAAATAAATTCTTATTTGCACATATTAATATTCAATCATTTTAATTTTTTCGGTATCATAATTTAGATAAATAAAATTTATTAAAATTGAATAATACTCCTGCAGCAAAGCACGAACCATTTTATTAATATATACTAAAACACAAAACACAATTTCACTGTTTATATAAACAGTGAAATTGTGTTGATTTTCATTTGTTTATAAAAATGCCATTGAATTGATTTTGGTTTATTTACAAAATGCCATTGAATATATAATATAATATTAGATTTCGGTTTATTTATAAAAATGCAATTGAATATATTATATTATATTATATTATATTAATATTAAAAATAATATTATATATTATATATACTAAAACAACTCTTAAAATTGAACTGTTCACATGAATAATGAAATTAAATGGATTTCTACTTATTTATCTATAAAAATACCATTGAACAGTAAAATTAAATATATTTCTATTTATCTATAAAAATACCATTAAATAGTAAATTGAATAGGAGTAATGCTAAGTTTCCCAAATTTTTTTTTTAAATTTTTCCCAAATGGTGTTGGCACGTGAGGTGTCAACATCTTATAAATCATGAGATTATGTGGTAAGTGACGTGATGTTGATACCTCACCATGTGGGAAAAAATTTAGAAAACCTAGCATTACTCAATTGTTTAGCTATTGTATTGTTCATATGAACAATGAAATTGAATGGATTTCTGTTTATCCATAAAAATACCATTAACAGTAAAATTAAATAGATTTATATTTTCACATATTAATATTCAATCATTTTAAATTTTTCTATGTCATAATTTAAATAAATAAAATTTATTAAAATTGAATAATACTCCCGCAGCAAAGCGCATGTGATTTTACTAGTTATATCTAAATTTTCATTAAGATGCTTATTGAGCTTATATACGGATTGATACAATAATTGATTTGATAGTAAGTGTTATTTATTGTATAATTGATTTCATTCTTAAAAGTTTTTCAGCATACAGTACAAAGTTTCACATTTCAAGAATCGATTTTGAAGCCAAATAGATGTTGGGTTATTATCTAAAACAACCCTGTATTTTGTAATAATGACCAGACATTACCATACGGTTTCGTTTTGTCAAAAAAAATACCCTTTAGTTTCAATTAACAAACAAAATGCCAAAATGTCCATTACAATTAAATGTCTGTTCAAAATTTTGAATTTTCGATCAGGTTAGCAAGGGTAAAATAGTAAATGAGCAATTAAAGAAATTAAAAATTAATTAAAAAACTAACATTCAAAAAAAAAAATTAAAAAAGAAAAAATTAGATTCTCTTTCCTACCATTCTCTCTCTCTCTTCTCAGTCATTATAATAGTAATAATTTCTTACATAATGATATTTTTTTCTTGCCATTTCGATGACTTTTTTTTTTCCCTGTTTTGGGGTTTTTATGTAAAAGTTTGTATAATATGATTTGATTTTATTAATCTTATTTTTATGTGTTTAATTTTATTTTATTTTATGATATTTATTAGGCACGTTGTTCCCCGTCATCTTTTCCCAATAGATAGCAACCACCATTTCATGAGTCATGACCAGCTTACTTTTCTATTTTCAGTTTCAAGCTAGTTGTATCTTATATATTTATATTTATATCACCGAAGTTGACCACAATTGAAAAAAGAAACAAAAGCATTCCTGTAAAATTACAATGAAAATTGCCACCTTGAATGAAACAACAATATATCTACCGTTTGCAAGAAAATAACCCAGAACAAGAAAGTCTCAAGAAAATACATTTTGGTTGATTGACATTTTTTTAATTGATTTTCTTCGGGATATATTATTTGTTTTATCAAAAGTAAACAAACATTTGAGCTCAGGATGCTTTCAAGGTGAATATAAAAAGCATCTATCTAACCTATCAACTTCCCATATGGACTTGTTCAAAGGTCTTATATTATGAAAAATAATATACAAACTTAGTGGGAAACCACCAATTGCAATTACTAGTTGAAACAAAGACAAAAATATATGGATTCAAGGAATGTAAGATTTAGACAATATTTTAAGCTTTAATACAAGCTGTTATGTATACTATACAAACATGTATCATGTATGTGTCATCAATTATTGGAAAGATCAGTATATAAAGGGTAGCCAACCATGTTTACAATGCAACTCACAAAACAATCAAATAGCAGCTCCAAATGGGAATCTTGGGACAGCCGAGGCAATGGCCTCTTATGGTTTCTGTTGCGATATTTTTGCTCGTAGCCACCGTTGTGGCTGACTACAAGCCTTATACATATGCATCACCACCACCAGCTCACTACAAGTCACCACCTCCACTAGAGCACTCTCCGCATTATAAGTCTACGCCATCACCAGAGCACTCTTCACCTCCACCTTATTACTACAATTCTCCACCACCACGGTGCACTCACCGCCACCACCTTATTACTACAAGTCTCTACCACCACCAGAACACTCTACACTACCACCTTATTACTACAAGTCTCCGTCACCACCAAAGCACTCTCCACCTCCATCTTATTACTACAAGTCTCCACCACCACCAAAACATTCTCCTCCACCACCTTATACTATAAGTCACCTCCTCCTCCAGTAAAATCTCCACCTCCACCATATTATTACAAATCCCCACCTCCTCCATCTCCATCACCACCTCTTCCTTACATTTACAAGTCTCCACCTCCACCATCTCCATCACCACCACCACCACCATACATATATAAATCTCCACCACCTCCATCACCACCTCCACCCCCTCGCTATGTTTACAAGTCTCCACCCTCCACCATCTCCATCACCACCACCCCCATACATATATAAATCTCCACCTCCTCCATCACCATCTCCACCCCCTCCATATGTTTACAAGTCACCACCTCCACCATCTCCATCGCCGCCACCTCCTTATGTATATAAATCTCCACCTCCTCCATCATCATCTCCACCCCCTCCATATGTTTACAAGTCCCCACCTCCAACAGCTCTATCGCCACCACCACCACCATATGTATATAAATCTCCACCTCCACCATCACATCTCCACCCCCTCAATATGTTTACAAGTCCCCACCTCCACCATCTCCATCGCCACCACCACCATATGTATATAAATCTCCACCTCCTCCATCACCATCTCCACCCCCCTCCATATGTTCACAAGTCCCCACCCTCCATACGTATATAAATCTCCACCTCCTCCATCATCTTCTCTCCACCTCACCATCTCAGTCCCACCTCCACCTCCTCCATCACCATCTCCACCCCCTCCCTACATTTACAAGTCTCCACCTCCACCATCTCCATCCCCACCTCCACCAATACGTATATAATCTCCACCTCCTCCATCACCATCTCCACCCCCTCCCTACGTTTACAAGTCCCCACCTCCACCACCACCACCACCACCACCACCATACGTATATAAATCTCCACCACTTCCATCACCATCTCCACCCCCTCCCTACGTTTACAAGTCTCCACCTCCACCATCTCCATCACCACCACCACCACCGTACGTATATAAATCTCCACCTCCTCCATCACCATCCCCACCCCTTCCTTATGTTTACAAGTCTCCACCTCCACCATCTCGATCGCCGCCACCTCCTTACATATATAAATCTCCACCTCCTCCATCACCATCTCCACCCCCTCCCTACGTTTACAAGTCTCCACCTCCACCATCTCCATCGCCACCACCTCCTTACGTATATAAATCTCCACCACCTCCATCACCATCTCCACCCCCTCCATATGTTTACAAGTCTCCACCTCCACCATCTCCATCACCTCCCCCTCCTTATGTCTATAAGTCGCCTCCACCTCCATCTCCATCACCTCCACCTCCTTACATATATAAGTCCCCGCCGCCTCCATACCGTTATTAATCACCTCATCTATCCAAGTCTCCACCACCTCATGCATACTACGTTTACAACTCACCCTCTTCTCCCAAAGGCTATTAAGCCTACGGTCACTTCTTGAATTGATTATGAAGAATAACTATATAAGTTTCAACTAAAAGCTTTTAATTTTATGATTTGTTTTTTGTTTTCCTTCGCATAAGGTTTAAAATGTTAAATTCATTTGAATTATTGAACATTCGTTGTACTATTTGTGTTGCAATCAATGAAAAACTTCTTCTTTTTTCATATGCGCTATTCGTTAATATTTGATCCTTAATTGTGTTTTCATCAGGTTCTCTATTTGGAGTGATAAACGAACTTCAATTGGCAAATAATTTGTATTTTTTTTTTGGCTTCCGGTAGTAATAAATTAAGAGCAATGCTAGGTTTTCTAAATTTTTTTCACAAATTTCTTCCAAAATGATGTTGGCATGTGACAGGTGTCAACATTTTGTAAATTATGAGATTATATGGAAAATGATGTGATGTTGACACCATCATGTACCAACACCATTTGTAAAGGAATTTGAATTTTTTTTGAAAAGTCTAGCATTACTTCATAAATTAATAATATCATACATGGTTTGACTTTTCATGAAATTAATTTATTCAAGTCAATTAAAGTATTAATAATTGCAAACAACTACTCAGAACTGTTTTATTGAATCTAAAAAATGTATAGATTCCATATAGAAATTTTGTCTGAATTTTGTATTTAGTTTTTTGGACTTTTACTTTTATACAGAGTTAAAAAGTATCGTATATATTGCTGAATTGGATTGTTAAAATGTGAATAAACATGGACATTACCACCAACCTAGTCCTCCATATTGAAAAGTAAAAGTCCACATTTTAACATTCCAATTCCAAACTCCAAATATAACAACTTTGAAATGATGTGTATTCTGTCAAATAAAAAAATGATTTGCATTATGAAAGAAAAAACCCTCCTCTAATAAGGAACTGATCTAATTAAACCGAATGTATATTTAAACTTAATTCCATGCATTTTGTAATTTTTTTCGCATTTAACTAAAAGGATCCTAACGATTTTTTTTTTTCTGCTACAAATTTAATTTGTAATTACCTACAAGGTTTATTGCCTTAACATACGTTCCTAAACGGTTGTTTGATTGTGTTTTACTCGTAAAAGACAAAATAACCTTTAAAAACAAATAGTTTTTTTAAAAAGGAATAATAAATAAAATAAAAATGTTTTTTTTAAATCTTACAATAATTCGAGTTTTTTGGGATGGGAGAGGAACTCCCCACAACCTCGTGGTGTGGGTGTAAGGGGCTTAACGACTAAATCAACCTCGTCTTGTCGACTAAAATAAAATGTTAAAAAAACCTAAAATAAAAAGGTATTAAAATATATTATAAAGACATTAAAGTCACAAAAGAAAAACATTACTTTTGAATTTTAAGTTGACTAACGTAGGTTTGACCTCAAAGACCCATTTAACACTTCTTATAAAGTTCACAATATTAGGAATAAAAATACTTGGAATTAAGATTAAAAAAAAAGGACAAGGACTCTTAAGTAATTGCCCAAAAATAATTAATAATTTATTCAGCTCATCCAACACGAGTAACTAGACATGACCGTGGTTCGATTCAAACTGTTGAACCAAACTATAACCGTGGTAAAAAATCAGAACCGGAACCGAAACCGAAACCGAGGATTCCGGTACCAGAACTGGACCGGAACCGTGAGCCTTAAGGTTCCGGTTCTAGTTCTTTTTTAAAAAAAAACCGGACTCCAATTCCTCTAAGGTGTTCCATTTCCAGGAATTTCAGGACTGGTAATGGTCTTATGTCGGAGCCAGTACCTGTCCAGCCGGACAATATTGGTTATGAGTTCCTGCAACGACAATCCTATCTTCAATCCCTAGACTATCAAGCCAATCCAAATCCCCTTTTAATAATTTCTGAACCCGAAGCTTGCCAGCCTAGCAGCCCTAGCCCCAATATCATAAGCCAATCAGAAAACATGTATGATAACTCTCCAGATCCTGATTTTGAAGTACTACCTATTGAAGAGATCTTAGAGAACGCTAAGAAGCAGCTCAAATCTGATCTCTTCATATACCACATGAAGAAAATCGAAAGAGGATGGAACGATGGTAGCGGTCTGCAATTACTGCCATAAAGAATTTAAGTGGAGTACATCTAGAGGATACAGTACTGTTGATGGTGATTTTTTCGTCGTCACTATCAACGAACTTGTATCAAGCGAAAAAATAAGAACAATAAGTGTAATACCGCAAGAAACAATAAATCAAGAGATACAAATACGTGGTAAAAACTCCTTTAACTGTAGAAAAATCCACGGGTTGT
>JANJYJ010000916.1:0-47543 GCA_033220585.1 Dipteronia sinensis
CCGAACTGTTGATGTGGTAATATTAGAATGAAGGTACTTTGTATAATAAGATTATACAAGACGTGGAGACAATAAATTGGAATCTTTAATAATCTCTGTCTTGAAACAAAGTATTCCCATTTTATCAAATAGATGGTCATATATGGAATGATCTTAATTCTGAGTATTTACCAGACTCCTACTTATAGAGTTGTGTGATAAGTCCGTTTATACACTTTGTGTATCCCCACATTTCTTATATTTTGCACTCGTTTTCCTTGCAAATACCATCTTTTAATGGTTCAAATAAGCGTATGTAGGTCTCTTTTGATCTAGGGAAATCGTTGCGCATAAACGGGGGATTTATGGAACAAAACTAAAAATTTGGAGGACAAAGAAGATGTTATGCGGTACGCTTCGTCTAAGGGTACTGCATCAGTACAAATGGTGAACCACATAAATGAGTGAAAAAAAGAACAGTATGTGCGAAAAACATTTCCGCGGTACAATCGTTGATGCATACCGCGGAACGTACCACGTATGCCAGAGTTAACACGTCTATATCTTCTTTTTGAGCCCCTTAAATCATGGAAAGTGGGATTTGGTTCTTGTCTCTTGTCCAGAATTGAATAGGGATGTCCCTTTCTTACTTATTGTGATGGTCTCTAACCACTAGGGCTCATTTATGAGCTATGAAACAAATCCCAACTGGTGGACTTCATTACACACATTCTTTCACTCTCTCTTTGACTCACAACTAAGAACTCTTCTCTCCCAACACGTTAGACGAGGATTGTCTACATTTACAAATCTAATAAGTGTTTTAGCTTATATGTAAGTAATCTCATTTTTTTTCATTACTTAATTGTATACATGTACTCTCAAACTCGATCCTCAAACCTAGCTCACAATACTTAATTGTTAAACCCGACCTACCCATCAATAGGGTTAGGATGCAAGCCACCTAGTTCATTTGATACCTTTGACGAAATGAAGTTATATAAGATTGTCGTGTTTTTTTTTTTAAATCTTGAATTAATCAGCAATTTAAAAAATTAATAAAAAACAGCAGTTAAAATGAGAAATTAAAATAAATTATATTTAAAGATATAGGCCCCACAAACCACAATCATTTTTATTTATCCCGTTCCAAAGGGAGTTGTCTATAGTACAAACCACACATAAGTGTTGTACTATACAAATAATAATAATAATAAAAAAAGTGATTGACAGCAACTAAAAGCAACCGGTTCCAACCGGTTGCTACAATTTTTATAATTTTTTATTATATTATATATATATATTACTAATATAATTATATTATATTACATAATAATTAATAAAAAAATCAATTTTTATAAAAATATTATTGAAAAAATTCATTTAAAATATATGAAAATTATAAATTTTATTATTTACAATAAATAAAATAAAATAAAATAAAATAAAAACTTTAAAAACTTAAATTTCAAGAACAAGTTCAAAGTAGGCCGAACGAGTTCAACGTTGAGATGAAAGTTAAACTTGTTCATTGAACAAGTCAACGTAAATTTTCATGAACAAGTTCAACGTAGGTTGACAAGTTTAACGTTCATCCCAATGTTAAACCCGTTCAGTGAACAAGTCAACGTAAATATTCATGAACAAGTTTAACAAAGGTTGAACGAGTCTAACTTTCATTTGAACATTAAACTTGTTCAATGAACAAGTCAACGTAAATCTTCATGAACAAGTTCAATGTAGGTTGAACGAGTTTAACATTTATCTGATAATGTTAAACTTGTTCATTGAATAAGTTAACGTAAACCTCCATGAACAAGTTTAACATCCGTCTTTACATTAAACCTTTACGTTAAACTTGTTCAGTGAACAAGTCAACGTAAATCTTCATGAACAAGTTCAACGTAGGTTAAACAAGTGTAACGTTTATATCAACGTTAAACTTGTTCAGTGAACAAGTCAACATAAATCTCCATGAACAAGTCTTTCGTGGATGTTGAACAAGTTTAACGTTTATCTGAACGTAAAACTCGTTTAGTGAACAACTCAATGTAAATCTTCATTTTTATTTTACAAAAAATTAAACTCGTTCAGTGAACAACTCAACATAAATTTTCATGAACAAGTCAACGTAAATCTTCATGAACAAGTTCAACGTAGGTTAAACGAGTTTAACGTTCATATTAACGTTAAACTTGTTCGATGAACAAGTCAACGTAAATCTTTATAAACAAGTTTAACGTAGTTTGAACGAGTTTAATGCTCATCTCACCGTTAAACTTGTTCAGTGAACAAATTAACGTAAACCGTTATGAACAAGTTCAATGTAGGTTGAACAACTTTAACGTTCCTTTCAATGTACAAGTTAACGTAAACATTCATGAACAAGTTCAACGTAGGCTGTAAGAATTTAACGTTTATCTCAACGTTAAACTTGTTCGGTGAACAAGTCAACGTAAATCTTCGTAAACAAGTTCAATGTAGGTTAAACGAGTTTAACGTTCATGTCAACGATAAACTTGTTCACGGAACAAGTTTACATAAACTTTGATGAACATGTTTAACGTTCAACTCAACTTTAAACCTGTTCGGTGAACAAGTTAACGTAAACCTTGATGAACATGTTCAACATAGGTTGAACGAATGTAACGTTAATATCAACGTCAAACTTGTTCTGTGAATAAGTCAACGTAAATCTTCATGAACAAGTCAACGTAAATCTTCATGAACAAGTTCAACGTAGTTTGAACTAGTCTAACGTTCATTTGAAGGTTAAATTTGTTCAATGAACAAGTCAATGTAAATCTTCATAAACAAGTTCAACGTAGGTTGAACGAGTTTAACGTTTATCTGATAATGTTAAATTTGTTCAATGAACAAGTTAACTTAAACCTTCATGAACAAGTTCAACGTAGGTTGAACGAGTTTAACATTCATATCAAGGTTAAACTTTTTCGCTGAACAATGCAACGTAAATCTTTATGAAAAAGTTTAACGTAGGTTGAAAAAGATTAACATTTCTCTTAACGTTCTCCTCATTGTAAATATCATATTGTATATGAGAATCATTTTTTGAGAAAATAGAACTTCACTTAGGACAACACAACAAAGATTCTATTGAGTTCAAACTGTATGTACTAGTTTGACGAAAGAGAATAGTAGGATTTTTTGAGTAAGAGGCAAAATATTATTAATCGAACAAATGAAGCATTGTTCTAGCCCTTGCTATTCAATTGAATTAATGAATAAATGCATCAAAATTGCATTATATTAAAGCAAACGTTGATGAGTCTGAACATTGAGAGTCAACATTCGATTTGAATATGTTAAAAATATTGCATCTATGATCAATTACAACGTAAGGAATCACAATAAAAATGAAGACGTTTAAATATTTAGGGGTCGTTTGTTTTTTCCACTTAAAACTTAATGGGTCTGAATCATAATTATTAAGTTGTTTTGTTTGTTTTTATAAGTGGTCAAACAACTTTAAAATGTCAAAAAACAACTTAAAATAAAAAGTAAAAAAACCTGACTTTTCACTTAATTGCAAATCACTGAATTGCATTAAATGCAATCCAAAATCTTTTCTTCCGATACTATCCCCTATATATAACATATTTCCGATTTCGTCATAATTATATATGGTACAAAAATCTTTATTTTAATATATTACTTATTTTAAATAACTTTAAAAATAAAAAAGAACCCTAATTACTTCTTATATTGGTGTTTAATATCAATACTTTATTATGATATTAGGGTGATGTATTTATATATTATTTTTGTAGAGTGTTTTGTGTGAGTTTTCATATTGCCCATTTTATTTTTGAAATAAAAAACATATATGTTCTTAATAAAAATGAAGTTTATTTGTAATTTAAAAAGAAGATCATGATCAAATGTGTTTATATATAATTATTATTTTTGGATTGTTTTTATTTCATATTACATGTATAATTGTTTAATGTGGGCATAAATGTAAAATTACTTAGTTTTAGACAATTTTACTTTTAAAAAACAAACATGTTGACAATACATTCAGATGTGAGGAAAAAAAAAACAAACATATCATTTAAGTTGAGATTTCAGTCCCTATTCAGTCTTCAGAAAAATTCAGGACTATTCAGTTTTCAGACAAAAAAACAAACGACCCCTTATTATGGTGGTAGCAACAACAGCAGCTTTGGCACCAATAGATGATGTAACAAGAATGGGCTCAATTTCGATTGGGTTTGGGATCTATGACGGGCCTGCACAACAATGACAAGCCCAAATTGTAAAAGAAAACTGAAGTTTGAATTCTCTGTAGGTCCAGAACAAATACGTGTAAAGGCAGCTATTCGGTCTTTAAAGAGCAGGTAGTGTCTTCATTTTTAAGGCTTTTTATAAACAGTTGCTGTTACGAAAATATACAAAATCCAAAGGCAATCAAATCAAACATACATGGAAACAAATAACAAAGAGAAACATGATATTTTACATGGTTCGTCAATCAATGAAGAACTTTGTACGTAAACAAATAACAAAGTTTGAATGTGTTTTGTACGTAAATTTTTTTTAGGACTTTGTACGGTAATAATAATATTTGCCTAATAAGGATCACATATGCTTTATACCAAATAGTAAATAAAGAGTAGAAATTTTAATGTTAGTAATTTGCCTAACAAGACTACTCTGTTTCTGTAAAAAACCTTTTTTTATTTAAAAAATAAATAAAAATAGTCTTAGGTTTTATTAACAAGATTGGAAAATTGAACTATCATTAACTACAGAAATTAAATAAATAAAATTTCCTGAACTTTTGCAAATGTCAGGAAATTTGGAAACTTAAATATTTGTAACTTCTAAAAGTTTCTGTTGAGATTCCAAGCGCAAGTCTTTGATATGCTGGAAATTCTCTATAGAAAATGACAGAAATATAAGAGAAAAATATTACAACAGCATAGTGCAACTGAACAGAGCACTCTCACTCTTTCTCTAAGTTTCTCAGCTACCAAACATCGAGAGACAAAAAAACCCTCTCAAATACGCCAGCTAAAATGCTTTTAGAAAAATTCCCTCCAAAACTGATAGCTGAAAAAATCAGTACTGTACACTCCAACAGGAAATTTCAACACAGGATAACAATTCGATTCATTTAGGTGTTGCACAATGAATCAAAATCCGGTTTCCAACTTGAAAGAAGGTATCATATATTGAATTTATTTGATTTCATTGCTCCTAGGCTCGTGCTTGTCTCTTATATGTATTATTTCATTCGACGCAGGATCTTTTGTTGATCTGAGCTTTCAAAGGAGTTCAATCATTTGCAGCTAGTGTAAATCCAAAATTCCAGCTGATGAACAATCCACGCCAGGTCAGAAAGTGACAGCAGAAGCCACCTATCATTAGTATAATCTCCAATTCAGAAACATAACACAATCTATAGCAGTCTGTTACTTTAAATTCCATCAGCACATAAAAGGACGTGCAGAGACTTCACGGACGGAGGAGATCTTGCTATTAGCTCAAATCCTGTAGACAAGCAATCCTATTTCATATTATCCATCTTGAACATTATTTAAAGAAGCAGCAATAGACATGAAAAGTTGAAGCAAAAATGTATGTTGAGTGCTCTTTGATACTAACCTCTATCATAGAAAATGTGGAAATTTGTACTACAACCACTTATAATTGTCATTCTGGCTGCATTTGATCAAGCAAAGGAGTATGTTGCGTATCATTATTGTTGTCCTGTGAATTCAAAGAGTAACTGAATCAATTCCGAAGATAGGAAAAAACCGTCTGAATAGTGTATGTTAACATATTCAAAATTGACATACTTTTATGTTATAAAACACAAGAAAATATTTTTTCGCATAGGAGATTAAGGTGGCATCATATAAAAGGCCCCTGCAAGGAGGATGTCTTAAAAACCTTTTGCAAGCACATAAGCTTATCACGAGAAAGCCGATCTTCCGAGGGCATTGATCGATTGGCAGCAGAAGGCAGAAAAGAGAATTGCATTCTCCAAAATCAAGAGAAAGGAAACTGTTATAAAATCCACCAACATTTCGAGGTCTCTGATGGCTTGCACAATCATTATTTTCATGCTCTCACTTCCATGCCAACATATGCAGGTGTAGCAGCTATATATGGTGTTTGATCCCTGTTGCTCCTTGCTTACACTTGCACGCCAAAGTATGTAGTTGTAGCATCAGTTTTACTAGCAGAACAAAATGTGGAACTACAACGGACCTTGTAGTCTCCTCATAATTCTCAAGCAGACCTTTGTTCATTCCGCGGGCGTTTGGCCGTGGTGGATTGCTTGTCTTGTGAATCCAAAGAATAACTGAATCAATTCCAAAGAAAGGACGAAAATCTAATCATATGTTTGAAGCATATTATTCTCATTTTCTTCAATTTATATTATTAATACAAGACAAATGCTTTTACATGTTTTAAAGTAACAATACAATCAATGAGGTGAAAAAAATATTTAATACCAGGAGCAGCTAGCTAGAGATGAAAACTTCTTCTTAAATTTTCAAGTATGCTATATCGTGTCTATTGCCAAAAAATCTCACTTCTGGATTCAATTAAATAGTCCATTATTACTTCCCATTAATGAAAAAAGAAATTAACCATAAACAGAAACAAAGAGGCATAAATGGAAGAAGAAAATGGTGTATTGGGAGAAAGAAGATTTATTAAAAATGAAAATTTAAAAGATAGATATAAGAGTTTTGGAGAGTATTTGAACTAGTTAAGCAAATTGAAATGAATCTATATTTGCCTACCTGATCTCATGAAACAGGGTTTGCATGTTATAATGCCCATCTTCACATAGATAATACAAAAGATCTGAAATTGTTTATTACCAATACCAGAAGGTGTAGCAAGTCGCCACCTTCTGATAGTTCCAAAGAAGCGTCGTCGTCGGAGCTCGTTTTGGAGGTCAAATCGCCTCCCTAAGTTCAGCCGCCGTTCACCACCGCCGGCGAGTGGGCTGTCACCACCCCGACCAGAATCACCAGGAGGTTCCGGAGAACAAACCCCAGGTGTCTGGAGTCCAGATCCGGAACCATCGACGGCGAGAGGAAAAGTTTCAGTTTCGCGAAGTTTCCGCTTTTGTCGGCGATTCAGACGAAGTTGACCGCCGTGAAGACCATGTCGTCGTAGCCGTGACTTGGAACGTCGCCGAAGAAGAAAAAAATCACGACAGGGTGATTTGTTTTTTTTAAAAAAAATATTAAAGGCTGGAGGAGACAGAGGAGTTGGAGGAGAAGAACAGGGTTGAAGAGAGGGCGTGTGTTCGGCATCTGATTTGGGCGGATAGGGTTGGAGGTGCCCACGGTTCAATCTCGGTTTGAAATCATTTGCCGGTTCGATTACGGTTTCGCTTTAAAACCGGTTTTGTAACCAAAAAATCAAAAGAAGAGCAAATTGGATTAAAATAGAAACTTTATTATATATCGGCACTCACACCCCCTCAATTTAGTTAAATTAGTTAAATTTAACTATTGGTCAAGTATGACCCTTAAAAATAAGGACTTTTCATACATTAAAAAATTAAAAATCGGACTTTTCATATATTAAAAAAATTAAAAATTAAACAAAAAATGTAAAATATACAAATTAATTGAAAAAATTGTGGATTGTAGATCCATAAAAAAACACATTTAAAAAAAAAAAAACAAACAAAGGAGGTGATTGAATCTAACAACAAGCATATGTTGATTTTGATCGGACATAAAATCCATAAGTTGAGGATGCTTGAAATCCATTTACTCCTATTTAAGTAAAGCATCCTGAACTTACGGATTTTTTGTCCAAAGATTTATAAAACCAATTTAAAATCCATAACAGCAACAACAAAAACAAGCATATGTTGATTTTGATCGGACATAAAATCCATAAGTTCAGGATGCTTGAAATCCATTTACTCTTATTTAAGTAAAGCATCCTGAACCTATGGATTTTTTGTCCAAAGATTTATAAAACCAATTTAAAATCATTGAACAAATAAATCCTCATTTTATTCTAGATTTCATCATATTTATAAAATTAGAAACTAATTTAGTAATGAGATTTGCAAAATAACAATGAAACAGATTTATCCATTTTAGAGTATAAGATATTTTTTAGGGCTTATAGGAAAAATTTTGATATATGAAAATATACAAATAAGCATAACATGTTTTAATTAAAATTATGAAATACCAATTCTGTCATATCTCACATACTAAATAATATGCCCAGAGATCACCTGGAAAAAGAAAATGCCCACATTAAAGAGTGGGCGATAACACCGGTAGTGACCTAAACATTTAAAATTAAAATAATAACTTATCTAAATATAAAATTTTTCTGAAAATTAAATCAATTTTTGTAAGCTATTTATTCTGCACATATTTAACTCAATATTAGCTAAGATGACACCTTTTAGCACCCTCATCATCTAACCAAACCTAACATTTTTCTATATACTACATAATATAATAAAATAGTTTCTTCTGTTATAAAATATAAAATATGTAATACAAAAAATGATATTATGATCATTTGAAATATCTACCAATCAAAATCAATATATATACACATATACAAATAATAATAATTTCCTATCATTTTACATTATTGCTAATCTAGTATACATTTTTTTTAGGTTTTCACTCTAACAAGCTATCTAAATATTGAATTCTTATGCTGTAACTACATATACTATTTTATTTTATAATACTCATCTTTTGTTGAGACAGTTCTTTGAGTTTTATTATTTTAATTTATTACTCACTTTGTTTAGCACTTCCCTTCTATTTAACTATGGATAATTATCCTTTAACTATGGACTATTTTACACAACTCATGAATATGAAAAACTCCATTTTCATTGCGCTCTTGGAAGCTGAAGATGAGATCGACGATTAGTCCTTTGAAAATTTCGAAGAAGTGATAAGCATAATGCACAACTTGGACATCATTTAATGTGCTGTCTGTGTTGGAATTTTCACCAGAATGCTCCACAATAGTGCTAGGCTTTGGTTTTTCATCCGAATCTCTCCTTTCAATTAAAATTATCATTGTAGGACCTCTTTCTTTGAAGCAATGTCATCTATAAGCTTGGCATAGTTGGGCCCGGGGTCAGGTTCTTTAAGCATGGAATCCCGGAATCTCTCCAAGCTTGCAAGATATAAAGCACGAGTCCGTTCAAGATACTTGAGAGTTCCAGCCAAGCAAGACATAAACAGCGGCAACTACTTGGAATACAAGACCAAGCAAGTGCCTGATGTTGATCTATTCTTAGACAATTCTTACAGATGCTTAATCTAGAAATTGTTTTTAGATTTTTTATTGTGAATTCTTCCATAATATTTTATAGTGTAAGAAGCAAATAGAGTTAAGAAAACAATTCATAAAAACAAATTACCGGTGAACAGTGAATGTGGGTTTTTTATTTTTATTTTTTTGAAAAGGAAAGTGGGGTTTTATTAGATTTAATTTGTAGAAGATTTTTTTTTTTAAAAATTGTATGGTTCTTTAATTAATTTTGATTAAAGGGAAAAAAAAAATAGAATATAGGTGCATATAGCACCGCTCTTTCTTCCATGGGGTGTGAGATACTTGTGCATTACATATACATTTTTATAGCATAAAAAGAATACAGGATTGCGTGAATTTGACAAAATTTACTTTTACACATTACCCCTCCGATTCAATATCCCATTTTCACTCTGCATCTGGCTGCTCATCACCTTTAGTCATGAGTTCTGAAATTGAGGAAATCGTTGATTCCAATGACAATCCCCATAATGACAACACTAAGAAGAAAGACAACCACAGCAACAACAATAGTACTGATCACAGCAACAGCGACAAGAAGGAAGATGGATGGAAGGGTACTTTAACAAGTGTTTTGTGTTATCCTCTCCAACTTGCAACTCGAAGAAAAAAGAAGAAGGATAAGACAGTCGACATCAAAAGTGAACACAGGGGGGACAAAGATGGAAGGAACATCGCTAATCCAACGGAGCCAGAATCTGATGCACCAGAACCACAATGTTGGGCAAGGTTTAAGAACTTTGAACCTCGAGAACAGAAGTGCTTGTCGTCCTTTATTTTGTTACCAGAAAATGCGGTAGTGAAAAAGAGGCTGTTGGTATATTGGTGGATTGGAGAAGGCTTCTTGGATGATTTAAAGACAACTACAGAAATTCTCGACAAATTTATGGGAGAGAAGTTTATCCTACCGGCGAAAAAAAATTACCAAAAGGTAGTGAAAAGCTTTAAGATGTGCCCGGATTTGCATTCCAGGATGACCTCCGTGCTTGCCGAAGAAGCTAAATCCTTAGACTCAAAATCTGATGCATTGTCATGGTTCCACTCAATATCTGATGCATTGTCATGGTTCCAGCCGTTCCAGGACGAGGTGTATTCGTTAAGAAATCAGGAGAAAGTAACAACATTGTTTAATATCAGTAAGGGATCTCTTGATTTCAAAATAGAGTCGTTTCCAAAGATGAACAACATCAAAGTTCTCTATCTAGGAAGGTGGGAAAGCTCGGCAGAGGGTCACCACATTGAAGTGCCGGCAGACAGCGAGCTCTTGAAAGGGTTGAAGAATATGGAAAATTTAAGGTTTCTTAGCCTTCAAGGAATATCTGGAATTCAGGAGCTTCCTGGTCGTTCCATATCAAGTCTCGGAAATTTGAGGATCTTAGATCTCAGAGCCTGTTACAATCTAGAGAAACTTCCAAACGAGATAGCCTCACTCAAGAAGCTGACCCACTTGGATATATCGGAGTGCTATTTGCTAGATTGCATGCCCAGGGAGCTGTTGTCACTATCGGAATTGCAAGTTTTGAAGGGTTTTGTCATTACAGATACCAAAAATAGCAACTCTTGTACCCCTGCCGAGCTTGCAGGATTAGAGAAGTTAACGAAGCTGAGCGTCAACTTAAATAGTGAGAATTTCTCCATAGATAATTTCTCAGCAGTTCTTAAATTTGATAAGCTTCAGAAGCTGAAAATAACATGGGGAGGGAAATTTTCAAAAGTCAACCGAAACAAGAAATCTCAGCAAGAAAACAAGAAACCCAGGGATACAAACGCTGATAACAGGACGGGCTCCAATGAAACTCTGGAAAAGCTTGAGCTCCAGTGTTTTCCCCACAAAACACTACCCAAATGGGTGCATCCTAACAACCTGAGAGGACTAAAGAAACTCTACATTAGAGGAGGAGGAATTAAAACCTTGAGTAGAATTCAAGTGGGGAATCAGAAGTGGGAAGTCGAGACTTTACGGTTAAAGTATTTGAATGAATTCAATATAAATTGGATAGAGTTGATGGCACTGTTTCCAAAATTGCAAATTTTTGAGAAGTTCAAATGCCCCAAGCTCACTCTTTGTCCATGTGATTGTACTGGAGTTTGGGTCAGGTCTTCGACAAAGGAATCGCCGCCACTGCCACAAACAACATCGTGAATTCTCTTGGTTGCGCTTTTGAACGTATTTCAGTCTTTTTTTTTTCTTTTGTGTTATTATGCCTATTGTTCTTGTCAATTAATGTAGTTCTTGTTATGCTGTTTTGCCTAATTGATTCCAGAAATGCTCTTACAAAAATTACATAAACAACTATTAACAATTGTAGTAAGAATCTCCGTTACAAATTCAAAAAATTACATAAACAACTGTTAACCATTGTAGTAAGGTGACTAAGGTCACCTCCATGAATGAAGGTGCTTGAAAAAAATGTAAGAGAGAAAGAGAATTTATTTTAGATTTTAAATTTAGGAAAGAAAATCTAGGAGAGAGAAGAAATTAACTAAATAAATTAATGATGGATGGATGTGAGAGAAGAAAAAAAGAAATAAATTTAATAAATCCTAGCCATTCAAATCTCGTATATCCAATGGTTATAAAATCTTGTCAAATATTGTGTCAAAAATTGAGTCTCCCAATCCCTCCCTTATTTATATATATATATATATATATATATATATATATATATATATATATATATATATATATACTGAGCATCCACCCATCTACCCATCACAAACCAAAATTCATATTCAAAATAAAATACAGTAATTCAATCAAATATGATTAAAGAATGAAGGATATATCATAATATAATAACATACAACTACAATGATAATTATCATCAAAACACAAATATAGTTGTAGGATCTTAAAAAATTAAAAATACAGTTGTATCATATGGGTCTAGCTACAATTGTTAATTAGTGAAAGGCATTAAATCCAATGGTCCACAAAATTCTAATATTTTAAAAATAAAAATAAATAAATAAACTAAAAACCAAATAGGTTCACAAATTTTCTAGCACTATTTACTCGTACATTTAAGACTAGCACCAACTTAATAACTTAAGTTTTAATTATAGCAACTAAAACGTGTTTATAAAAATACCCTTAAAATACAATTACAAAAATAAGTCTTGCGTTTTTTTATCCGAGACTTATTTTCATTTTTTCGAGACTTATTTTGATATTTTCGAGACTTTATTTTTGTGTTTCCGGTACTTATTTTGTATTTTCGAGATTTATTTCAGTATTTTCGAGACTTATTTGGGTATTTCCGTGTCTAGTTTTCTATTTACAAGACTTATTAGGCATTTTTGCAAATTCCTAGACTTATTTGGCAAATAACAAAATTTTCCAATTTTTTTTATTATCTTCTTCATCAACCTCCAATGGAGGTCCTTGACCTCGATTGGGGGTCTGTTCCACCTCCATTAATAGAGGTCACATCAATAGAGGTTTTTTTGAAAAATAAAATAAAGGATTCAGAAGTAATAAAATAAAAATGTGGGGGTATTTTTGAATTTAGGTGCCATTTAAACTCAAATTATTAATTTAATGTCAATCCTAAAAATCACTATGAATTTGGTGCTATTTAAGCCTATTTCTTCAAAAGATATTTCCTTCTGATATCTCTCATCAACAACACAATTACTGTATTGTATTGTAGCTAAACATGTATCATGTATAAAGAATTCCAAACAATAAAAAATAAAAAACCTTATTTGCCGAGAAGCCTAAGGGCTAGTTTGGTATTGGTATTGATATTGAGAAGTTAAAATAAGATTATTTATTAGTTTGGGTATGAAAGAATGTATGGTAAAACTTCCAAAAGTGATTATTAAATCATCTGGATTGATATGAACGGAGCTTTGAAAACAAGGTGGGGGTTACTCTTGGAAATTATATGTTGTAAGATTTTATGAATATTTTAAAAGCCCAAATTATATATATTTTAAATATTACAATAATTCGGAGTTATTTGGGGAGGGGAATAAATTTGAACCCATGATCTCATAGCGTTGGTGTGAGCGGCATGCCACCGAGTCAACCTCATCTTAACTTAAGAGCCAAAATTATCTAAAGACATTTTTGTCCCAACATTTATTTCATATTAATTTACTATTATGTGTTTTTGAAATCATTATTTTTAAATGGTCATTTGTATAATATTTTGATATATTGTTTTGATCATTAATAGACTTTTTTTTATCTACTCTGTAAATATATAAAATAGAAGTAGATCTAGATTAATTACAAAAAACACTACGACCTACAACTAATAGAAGATCTTGTACTTTGTATGTAGCTATTAATACTAATACAAATGTGAATTATAAATATATATATATATATATTTAACATTAATTTAAATTAAATGTTATATAATAATAATAATTATTATTATTTTGACATTTTAATTAAAGAATTCTTTGGTAATAATTACACAGTGAAACATTTTATATTTTTTTTGAAAAAAAAAAATCATATCTTTATTAATATATTATATAAATTCATAACAATTAACATTATAATTTATCAAACACGGGTATATTTACTTTGAGTCTAACGGCAGTGTTTGCAGTAATATTAACCAAAAAAACTAGATTTGCCACTCACTTTCTTTTTAATAAAACCAACAAAAGGAATCCTATGCTCTACTTGCGTAAAATTTTCTCAGCACCTCATGTAATTCCAAAACTAACCTCATTTCTTTTTACATCAATAACCACTTTTCATCCAATTATAATTTCTTTCATCACAGCAAGCCAGCTAAAAAAATAAAAAGGGTCTGCCCACCCTCTCGAATTCCAGAAGAATACAGATATTTGAATAGAACTAATATGATGAGGCTCTGCAATCTCTTTACCTTTTTCTTTTCCATTTTCTTTATCTTTTTTCTTTTTCTTTATCTTTTTCTTTTTCGAGCTTTTTTTAGGTGAATGCACTCTTTGATTATTGTTATTAGACCCTTTGATTAATTATGGAAAGTTTTGATTAGAAATTTTGAATCAATGTCCTTTTTGTGGTTGTTGAAACAGAGAAATGAAGGTAAAACAATGAGAGAAAGCAATTATTGTAAGCAGGTTAATTTCCAACCTGCTTGCGGGGACTTCACCCATTTAAAATAAGTTTATGTCAGCCTTCACGAAAGGAGAAGGAAAATCCTATAACCAGACAGATTCAGAAGAGGTTAAAGACAAGGCAAGTATCGTTAAAGAAGGCAGGGGCCCGACTCCTCTCTTGAATAACAAGAATGTCACTTTATTTTTCAAACTTCTCTATCCTTTAATTTAATAAAAATATTAACATTAAATAAATATTTCTTTAGCTTTAGGTTCTGTCTTTTTTTTTTTCTCCCTTTCAATATAGTTTTGTTTCATTTTCTATTAAAAAATGACCATGTAATGAGTTGATGTAACATAAAATCCAAAAGTTCAGGAATCAGGATGATTTACTAGTTTACATAAATATGAGTTTAGAAATATAATGGTCCACATTCTTCGTCCTAATATATTTTATATCAGGACGAATTGACAATAGAAAAATTATATGTATAGATATATAATAACTATCAAGTGAGGTATACCTTATTTTAATTTTGGTAAGGACCTTAATGAAATCACATTTATTTTTATGAATTTTGATCTGAATTTTTTTTGGATGATAGCTTTAATAAAATCTACCTATGAACAAAATTTTAGAATTTTTCAAACACTGGAATTATTTATCCTGATTTTGTTAAATATAAAGGCATAGAAAATTGAGATAAATATAGGAAAATTAAAAAAAATAGTTATAGTACTTGAAAAATTCTCAAAATTTATTTATAGGAAAATTTCAATGAACTTATTATCCATAAAAAAAATTCAGATCAAAATTCATAAAAATAGATGTGATTTCATTAAAGTCCTCACCGACATTAAAATAAGGTATATCTCACTTGATAACTAATATATATATATATATATATATATATATATATATATATTTCTAAACTCATATTTAAGTAAAGCATCCTGAACTTACGGATTTTATCATTTTATGTTCAAAGATTTATAAAACCAATTTAAAATCATTGAATAAATAAATCCTCATTTTCTTCTAGAATTCATCATATTGATAAAATTAGAAACTAATTTAGTAATGAGATTCGCAAAATAATGTACATTGTAATAGATTTATCCATTGTACGGTATAAGATATTTTTTTTTGAGCTTATAAGAAAAATCGGATATATTAAAATATGAACACATGCATAACATATTTTAGGGCCAGTGTGGTATTGCTTCTGAAAAGTTAAAATCAAATTATTTTATAATTTTGACATAAAACGTTGTTTGGTAAAACTTTCAAAAGTGATTAGTAATTTTGAGAAGTAAGTGGGGGAATAATATATTTTCAGCATTTAATGCATCCTTTAAAATATCTTTATTATCCTTATGAAATCAAGTTTAAATCATTTATATATTTTATTTCATCTCAAAATTAAATATTCTATTTAAATATTGATTTAATTTATAAAATATTTTAAAAATAATTTTATTGTTTTTATGGAATTTTGTTTTTCCAATTTTAATGTTCTACTTAAGTATTTTTTTTGATATACAACTGCCGGGACCCGGTGAGATTAATCAGACTCTACAAGACCAGCCCGGAATACTACTCCCACTATCGAGAAGAGGTTACATATGGACTACAACTCTCACAACCGGAGAGAGGGCTGCTCCCACTAACCGAGAGAAAAATCCCCACATATGTTTGTAAAATGCGCATGGTGGAACTCAAAACCCTAATCATTAAGTGTGGAAGGGATGTGCACAACGATCTCTACTAAGAAGTGATGTGCAAATATCTACTTAAGTATTGATTATATATATATAATATCTATAATTACTGAAGAAAAAAAATGAAATATGGTCATAAACTCATATATATTTTAGTCATTGTAACTAATTTCAAACATATGTATACTGCTTTTAAGCTATACAATAGTTTTTAAATACAATTAACTAAACATCTCTCGAATAACTTCACAGCTGAGTATTCCTTCAACACAGTTAACAGTGATTATTTAAAATTACAATAATACCAAACTGGCCCTTAATTAAAATTACGAACTACCAATTATGTCATATCTCACATGCTAATTTAAATAATATGCGTAGAGATCATCTGGAAACAAAAAGTCCACATTAAAGAGTAGGCACTAACACCGGTGAATGACCTAAACATTTAAAATTAGGATAATAACTTATCTAAATATACAAATTTTCTGAAAGTATCTCTGAATAGACTTGAATACAAAATCATTTTATACTTTACTGTTTTTCAGAAGCAATTTATTATGCATATATTTAACTCAATACTAGCTAAAATGGCACCCTCATTATCTAACCAAACCCAACATTTTTCTGTATAATATAATATAATGACACCTATATTTTGAAAACTAATAATAATTCATGGGCCCGGTCCGCCTGGAGGCTATGGGTAATTTCAATTAAGTTAATCACTCTAATACAAAGGCAAATAAGAAAAGAAAAGATATGAAGTGAATGAATCTGAACATCTTCAACATTACATGGAAAGCAATGAGTTACTTGCCAACAATTAATTTTGTTATTGCATGACCCTTATTAATTTGGAATTGTCTTCCGATACCAAAATGAGCCATCAATAGCCAAACAAAAGAAATAAGCTCTCCACCTTTACTTACTTGTTGGGCTTGCGTTCTTGCTATGCAATTACATGCAGCATATGACAACATTTCCACCCATATTTTGCTCAGTAACTCCCATTTATTCACTTTCTTTCCGTTGATCTTTATATCATCCATTTCATTCAGCACTTGGGCCAACTTACTTGCATCAAACAACACAGATTTGCTTCTATCCCCCTTTACCTTGGTAACTGGTTCAACATATAAATTCACATCAAAAATCTCTTGGCAGGCTTCCTCTTCTTCATTTGGTCCTAAATCCTTACTCGTAAACAATCTGTTGGCCTCGGCACATGTGTCTCGAAATCTTATTTTCCCAATACCTGCCTCAACAGACATCATGGTAGGATGCATAACTAAAAGATACAACATATAATCCGAGAGCAGCTTGCTTAATGCGCGATGGTCAGGGCCATTATCCTTATTATTGTCTCTAGTAACTTCTACTTCAGTGTGGTGTTTGAGTTTAGTATCCTCATTCTCCCCCTTCTCTATATCCTCATTAACTTTAGGGTGGTAGAGAAGTTCAGTAGCAATGTGCCATAACAGAAGGCTTTCATCATAAGTAACTTTAGTGAGATAAGGCTCGAGTGTTGGATATGTTCCTGAGTCTTCCAGAATCCAATTACCTCTTGCTGAAGATATCTTCTTGGCAACTTCTGGGTCTTCCGCAGATTTGGATTTATCTAGCAGCTCTGTAAATATGAATTCCCACAGTTCTTTTGTCAACGGCTCATGGGACACATATCTTATTTCATCCATGAAATCAGTAAGCCCAAAGCGATAGATAACTTTGTTGATTAGATGAGTGACTTTGCCATAGATGAAACCCAAAAGTTGACTAACTCCGTTGCTGATTAAGCCTATAAAACGATTGTCTTCACCTCTGATGAAAGCTGAAAAAATTAAGGTATGATAAGCGTAAAATTTGAATGACTAGCTTCATGGGACAAACAAAAGATGACTGGCCTTAATATCGATGGAAATGGTCATATCATACCTGGAATGAATTTCTCGGTGAAACGGTACACCGGATCTCTGACTTTGTCGAAATTGTGTGGAAGTCCCTTCAGGCAATACTTTATCAGGTTGTGTCTTGGGACTTGTCCGGACCACCTTCGAAGCAGGAAAGGGGTAGCTAACAGCTTGCAACCACGCTTCTTATCTTCATAACACCTTGGCCTCTTGAAAATAAGAAACCATCCGATGGTAGCTGCTATGTACTTTCTGAGCATTTTGGATCCATTCTTTGGATCATAGAGAACAGCAAATGTCCAGTCGGAGAAAATAAGCATGAAGAAAGCTACGGTGTCCAAAGCTATGGCACCCCAGAACAAGGCATATGTAATTACAACATCAATCTCATGGAAACCACTCTTTTTAACTTCGAAATAGAAAAGCGAAAGGGATGCCACAACTGAAGCAAAGGATACGAAGCGAGTACAATATCCAAATTTAGAATGTACAACCTGTACCTTGGTATAGAGAGCCTCATAAATAAAGTTGAGTTCAACCTCTATTACTCTCAAGGCATCTTCTGCACTCAGTTTATGAAAGAATTCTCGGCTCTCATTGCGCTCTTGGAAGCTGAAGATGAGATCAACGATTAGTCCTTTGAAAATTTCGAAGAAGTGATAAGCATAATGCACAACTTGGACATCATCTAATGTGCTAGGCTTTGGTTTTTCACCAGAATGCTCCACACTAGTGCTAGGCTTTGTTTTTTCACCAGAATGCTCCACACTATTAATAGGATTTGGTTTTTGCTCTCCTCTCAAAATTATCATTGTAGGAAGATTGGCCTCTTTCTTGGAAGCAATGTCATCCATAAGCTTGGCATAGTTGGGTCCGGGGTCAGGCTCTTTAAGCATGGAATCCCGGAATCTATCCAAGCTTGCAAGATATAAAGCACGAGTCCGCTCAAGATACTTGATAGTTCCAGCCAGAAACATGAGTAAGGTTGGGATAGCTAGCTTGGTTTGGGGAAGCGACTGGAGGAAGACATAAACAGCGGCAACTACCTGGAAAACAAGACCAAGCAAGTGCCTGAGCCACAACTCATTATCTTCAAGAGAAAAAGCAGTAATGGTGTCTGGGCCACCCAGGTGTAACAGAAGAAAAGGAGGCCAAAATGCTAACAGATAACTGTTCTCTACTGGATCACGGCTACTATTGCACTGGTTGTCATGAGTATCGCGCTGGCTGTCAGAGATGAGCCCAACAGCAAAATTAGCAGCCCAGTCGGCAACTAAATAAACTGACCAGATGTGCATGATTATCAGTTTGTGTCCGGTGCGTTTTCTGAGGGGTGCAAACAAAATCAGGAAAGTCTGCAAGAAGAGACTGAACAGCATTAGGCCCCTAATATTCCAGTTGTCCCATATTTTCTTGAGGCCAGGAGGGATTGGGTTAACCATTATTTGTCTTAAGTAAATGTAATTTCAGATTTGATATATCTTAAGACTGAACTAAGAGAACGCCAGTGAACATATACCCATTAATTCACCTGTGAAAATAGTAAAGTCAGTTCGTGGTCTTTCTTTCTTTCTCTTTTTCTTTCTTTCCTTTCTCTCGTCCAACAGTACTCTCAAGCAAAAGCGTACTTAGTTTTTTCTTTTTATTTCATACTGAAACCATCCTTTTTGGATGCCAATTTTTATTTGTTTATGTAGTCGATTGGATTGTTGGTGATAGATTGGGAGTGTGGTATTGATCGTGTTTGGTGGTATTTTGAGCAATTAAGTTAGAGTTTTGGTGTGGTTTCATTTCTTCAGAGATTATGTTTTCTTAGTTGCGATTTCATTGTTTTAGTTGTTGTTGGTTTGTGTGGTGCCATTTTCATCTGGTTGCGTGATATCATCCTCAGACAATATAATTTATGTTTGTAATTGTTTATCAATCAACAATTATACTCGCATATTTTCTCGATATTTTTATCACAGTTTCTTTCTTTTTAATATTATATTGAACATTATGAAATTCACTACATATGTTTAATCTTCGCTGAATAATATGCCATAATATTATTTCGTCACTTGGATGACCCCATTGTCAATGGATAGAGAAAAATGAAAAATGCAAGAGAGAAAGAGGATTGATTTTAGATTCAAATTTAGGAATGAAAATCTATAAGAGAGAAGAAATGAAATAAAATAAATTAATGATGGATGGAGGTGAGAGAGAAAAAAAAAAAGAAATAAATTTAATAAATCCTAGCCATTCAAATCTCATAAATCCAATAGTTATAAATATATATATATATATATATATTATGAAAAATATTCAATTTTAAAATTACTTAAAGGTCCAAAGGATACAATTATCTAACTAAAAAAAATTACTGAGCATCCACCCATCCACCCATCACAAACCATAAATTATATTCAAAATCAAAACCAATAATTCAATCAATTATGATTAAAGAATGAAGAATATATATCATAATTTAATAACATACAACTATAATGAAATTATCATCAAGTGGAAACCTAAATATAGTTGTAGGATCGTAAAAAATTAAAAATATAGTTGTATCATGTGGGTCTAGCTACAATATACTGTATTCTTTAACCTTTTTCTTTTTCTTTTTCTTTTTCTTTTTCCTTTTCTTTTTCGAGCCTTTTTATTTTCAGGTGAATGCACTCTTCGATTATTGTTATTTGACCCTTTGATTAATTATGGAAAATTTTTATTGGAAATTTAGAATCAATCAGAAGTACATACTCTAAAATTACTTCAGCTACCGTGTAATGCAGATTGTTTTTATTAAATAATCCAATTTCAACTTTTTAAAAACCTAACCTAAACTCAAAATGTGAACTTTGTCACACAAAAAAAAACGCCAATAAAGCAATTACAACAATCGATATTTTTTAATGAATAAAGTCAAGGAATAGAGCAATTGTATCAAAGAAAACTTGAAACATTATTTCTTTTCACCTCATTTTTTTTCTTTTCATTTTTTGTAATTTGATCTTCACCATCTACATCTAAGATGGACGGTGGAGATCCATCCATCTATTGTTTAAAAAAAATAGTTTTGTATATATAAATAAATAGATCTCCACTGTCGAAGATATGGACGGTGTAGATTTAGAACCTTTTTCTTTTTCTTTTTGTGTGATATAAATATTAAAAAAAAATTATATTTTTTTGGTGTAGAGACATGGCATGTTCCTTAATCAAAGGCAAAAATATCATTGTAACCGTTAAATTTGATTAACGGTTGACTAACAGATTGACCAAATTGATGAATTTACAAAAACTTAGGAACTACAGGCACAAAAATTGAAATATAGTTTTAAAAACCTGTATTCGAAAAAACATAGGGACTAAATTGATAACCGCCCTAAGAAGATCTGGTTTGATATTTCAAAGGCCTTGTATCTCTGCAGTTCTCTAGAGCTGATCCGCTTCTGTTCCACTCCAGTATCTCGAAGCTGCGAGCTCCCATATCAGTTGTGTATCTCATTCGACAGGTGTAAGATTCAATCTACTATTCCTTGCAGAAACCTGCTATTAGTTTCATGAAAATTTAAATTTTCTTTGCATTTTGACAGCTCTCATTTGCTCAATTATTTTCATGGAAACGTAAATTCTCAGAGGTACCTTCTCTCTTCTCTCCATTGATTTGCTTTATGTAATTCATAGATTTTCATGTTTTTTGGTTATAAATTCGATTTAGCATATACTTATCTGAATGAATTTTGTAATCATCTTATGGTGTTTCAATTCAAGATTTAGAGTATGTATTTATCTAAATTTTAATTACATTAAACGATCTTGTAACATCATTAATATAATTTGTAGTCTTTATATCATCTGAGAATCGAATCCATCTAATTATCTATTGTCGGTAACTACGGACAACTGTTAACGAAATCGCTTAATTTTTTTTTTTTCTGTTTTCTACAAGTTGATTTCAAATATAAAAGGTAAACCTTTGAATAATTTCTTTTTTTATACATTCTCAGGAATGTTCATCTTTTAGGTGTTTATATTTATGAATAGCCTTATAACTCAAAAGATTAGTCTATTTGGATATGTTAAAAAGATAATAACCAGTAAGTTAGAGCAAATTTAGTATTGTTGTGGCTTTTCAAATAATCAGTATTAGTTATGTTGAGAAAATAATCTGCTGTGAATTCAATTAGGTAACTATTTGCTTAACATTCACACTAACACTATTGTTGGACTCAAAAATAGTATGCATGTATTTGGTAAATTATAATGTTTATTGTTATGAATAGACTAGGCAATGGGTCATGTTAAAATTGTCTCACCCGAACACGATCTGTTAACTTAATGGGTTTAAGTATAAGAACCCGAAACATTTGTTAAGTTAATGGGCAACCGACCCGCCCTGTTGCAAAATGTTATATTTGAAAGTGAAATCTTCTATGACTTCCATAAATCTTCCTTTTGAATCTTCGTTATGTCGCGATTGGGAATCTCAGTTCTATTGCTCGTGTTAGATGTTAAGGAAAGAAGATTAGGAGAAATTAATAAATTCAAATTTTTTTTTGAAGTATTACACTATTACATATATTCGGAGTTTTTTTGGAGGAGTGGAGATTTGAACCCGCAACCTTATGGTGTAGATGTGCGGGGTTTACCACTGGACTAACCTTATCTCATCTTAATAAATTCAATTATATGAGTCATTAAATACAAATATTTTTTAATATAGAGATATTGAGTTAGTAAATAAAAAGATTTTTTTTAATATATAGATATATGGTTTTAGAAATCCCAGAACTTGATTACTAATTTTTTTTTGCTATTGAGTTAGTAAATACAATGATTATAACGAATTAACGGTTTTTTAAATATTAACCCAAAACTGTCCCATTATGTTACGAGTTTTAATTGGTTGATCCATTAACAATTCAATTCGATAAACTAGATCCATCAATCTATATTTTCGAATGAGTCTAGGTACTGTTAATGGGTCGTGTGAAATTTTATCAGGTCTAGTTGTGAAATTGTATCATTTATATAAAGACTAAAAAACATTTTTTTCAAAGAAAATGTATAGAAATTGAATTTTTTTAATTTCTATTTGATATCAAAATTCTATTTTATGTATTATTGGAGTAGATGAAAAAAATTGTCTACTAATTGTTACAACAGTATATAAAAAACCTTATTAACAATTTTTGCTACGGCGATTTTACTCAATGGGGAGATATTCGACTTGGTTTCTGGGTGCTCTTTTGATGCCCTATGTCTCCCATATTTGTTGTTTCCTTCAGTTGTGGGTCTGCTATTTGTGTTCTTTGGCCGCTGTTTGGTGGTGTACGTTTCTGGGCTGTTTGTCACTCTATTTTGGTTGTTGTGTTTTTTTTCTCCCGACCTTTTTGGTGCCTTCAATATATGGCTGTTCAAAAAAAAAAAACAAAACTGCTGTTGAGTTATGCGCTAAAATGGCTGCTCTTGTTGGGAAAGATGTCACTATTGTGAGTGACTCGAAGATTGCGGTCTCTTGGGTTAACGGTGATGGATTGGGAAGTTTGAAGCATGTTAACTACATCTATGAAATTCCATGTTGGCTTAGCTTTCTTGGAAACACTTCGGTGGTTTTCAATTTAAGGTCAACGAACTCTTTTGCTCATACTTTAGCTAAGAAATGGTCATGTTTGGAGGGTAACACTCTTGTTTGGGATGTTTTTTGAGCCTTCTCCTCTCTGGTCCTTGGTTGCAGTTTTTTGGTTGCTCTTGTGTTGGGGGTTTTGTGCTTTAGCTTTGTATAGCTTGTTTGCTTTTGCTTTGTCTCAGCTTTCTCTGGTGCATATTTCCCTGTTTTTGGCTCTGTTTTCTATGTTTGTTTTGTTTGCACGTTGGCCATGCTTGCCCTGCTTCTGGGTGTTGTGGTAAGCCTGGCTCTTTCTTCTCTGTTTTGCTTTGGCTTGGTTGTGAATAAATTTGCTGTACAAAAAAAAATGGTTATTTAGAAATAATTATTAAAAGAACTCAAATTATAATAATAGATTTATGTGAAATTTAGGTTGGTATAAAGGCGTCATCGTGATAAATTAACAAAGATAATTTAGTCATTTTTGGATGAGGGGTTGTCTTTGAATTTTAAAAATTCTGAGGGGGAACGATCTTGTTGGATAACTCAGCATGGGTAAAAAAAGAAAGGGCCTCAGATTGAACAAGCCGGCTGTGATGGGTCGGTTTCTTTCAAGAATCTTTAAGTGGGTCATAGCGGAAAAGGCTTTGGAGGGCTTCAGGACTTTAAAGTGGGCTTCAGGAAAGAGGATGGCAAATCTGTAATTAGAGCTTTCTAAGATGAAGTTGTCAAGTCTTTCTTAACGTGTTAGTGGGTTTGGGAGCAAGGAGAAGTGTAAAGGAGGTAAGGTGGCTGTCAATTTGAAGCTCCTATCCCTTGTTTAAACTCCAAGGGGCCGTTTGGTATACCGTCATCTTTACATGGGAATGAGAATCTCATAACATTCTCATGTTTTGTAGAAGGTTTCAGTTTTTTGTTTCCTGGGAAAGTGAATCTCATGGGAATCACATTACCCTCCAATGGGGTAATGTGATTCCCATCTCAATAGGTGGGTTTCAGATTACCCTCCATCTGATTCCCACCGTGGGATCCACTCTCATTAAAAAAATTATTTTTATTTTATTTTCTTCTTCTTTGTTCTTCACGATGCTTCTGGAAATCAACACAAAAAATCCCCAATTTTTTTTTCTTACACTTTCTCATTACCCAAACACCAAATTTTCAGATTTCAAAACCTATATTTCATAATCTAAAGAATACCCAACAACATCAAACACCATCACCAACACAAAAAGGCATCAAACCCAGTTCGTCGCCACCTCAATGATGACGACGACAAGGAGGAGCGATGATGATGACGACGACGACGATCAAGAACCTGGCTGGAGGCAGCGACGACGGCGATGAGGAGGAGGAGGAGGAGCTTCGATGATGACGATGACGACAACGCTCAAGAACCCGGCTGGAGGCGGCGAGGAGGAGGAGGAGGAGGAGCTTCGATGATGACGATGACGACGACGACGACGCTCAAGAACCCGGCTGGAGGCGGTGACGACGGCGAGGAGGAGGAGGAGGAGGAGCTTCGATGATGACGATGACGACGACGACAACGCTCAAGAACTTGGCTGGAGGCGGCGACGATGACGACTTTGAGGCAAGAACGGCGACGAGTTTCGATTAATGAGAAGGAAAGACAAATGGAGAGAGATGGGAAGAAAGAGATGAGATGGGCAATGAGATAAAGAAACCCAGATCTGTGTTTTTTAATTTACAATGAAATGGATCTGGGTTTTTTTTTATCCAGATGCACTTTGAAATTTTTTATTTAATTTTTTAGCTTTTAATAATTAAAAATAAATAAATTCCCATGTACAACCAAACAATGATACTTGATATTCCCAGGAATCCGAAATAATATTCCCATACACAACCAAACACATGTATACAACTTTCCCAGGAATTATATTCCTGGGTTTCACTTTCCCAGGAATCACATTATTTTGATTACCCCATACCAAACGGCCCCCAAGAAGGATCCATTGCCTAGCTGTTAAGGGCCAAGTTATGAAATTTAGGAATCCCGAGAGTAATTTTAAGTTATCTTGGAATCTTGAAAAGGTGATTTCTAGGATTATTAGGATTGGAGTAGCTCTGGGTTTGGATTTCAATGGCAAGGATGTGGGAATGACCAATATTATTACTAAAGCGAAGAGGATATTGAAGTTGGGTGGCTTGAGAGAGGCGAAAGTTCAGTAAGTATTTTTGAGCAGTGTTGTTTTTTTGGTGCTTGTGTTTAGAATTCCGTTGGGGTTCTGTAGGTGTGCTTCTCAGTTTTTCTGGTGGGCCAACTTGTTAATTTTGGATGTTGTTTTGTGGGATTTTTTCGAGATTGGTTGGTATGGGTCTGCTTCAGTTGGATGGTGAGTTTGTGGTCGTTTGTCTGAGTTTTGTGTTTGCTGGTTAGTGGGGTTGTTTTCTGAGTGGCTAGGCCACGTTGGGTTTTTTGGGTTGTTTGTTTTGTGTTGAGTAACGATATTTGCACCCCTAAAACTCCTCCAGACTTCAGTTCCGAGTTCCTAGTTCATCTGCTAAGTGCTAATCTTGGGATTGGCTATTGGCATCCGCTTCTATACCAAATCTGTTTAAGCCGAAATTGCAAGACCAAATTGGAGATATTTACAATAATTTTATATTAGTTATGAATATCCCATTTAAAATACAAAGTTGTTTGCACCCGTAGAATATCTGTTTAAATTTTTTTTTCGTTCTTTTGAAAATGGTAATTATAAAATAAAATCAAAAGTAGCATGTAATTGGCCTCCTTACTTTCTTTTTAACTCGTTGTTAATTCAATTAAATGATTTTCTATTTTTAAAAATATTTTATAACAGTTATTTAATATTTAAATTTAATTAATAAATAGTTAATATTTTGATCGAAAGATATCACACATGTATCAAATATTAAATATTGTTTATATTTGATACATGTGGTGCATGTATAATTATTTTAATTTTTTAATAGGTTTATTTAAGGATAAAGTTGGAATTTTGAAAAAATTCTTATTTTTGATGTACATACGATTTTAAAAGGGCACAAATATTATCACTCTTTTATGTTGTTGGTACATTTTTGTTTTTTGTTTGGCCTTTCGTGTGTCTTGGTCGGTTTGTGGGTTGCAGCGGTTGCGTTTTTGTTGGCATGTGGGCTTGGGTTCGTTTGTAGTTTTTTGACTTGGCCCTTTTTAAATAAAATCTGCTGTTAAAAAAATAATTCATTAAATCTCACATCAAATTGTATAGATTATTGTATGAGTGATGTTGTTTACGATCTACCCGATATCTATTCACGATCTATAATAATTTTTTTTATTAATGATAATTTTATCTTTAATTAACTTATTAAACAAAACAAAAACTTCTCAATACACTTACAAAAGACCTTAAATTATGTTGTTTTTTCTTTGAAGATTTATTTAATTTTCATTTCAAATGAAAATAAAGATTTATTTAATTCTAAAGTGATGAAGAATGTTATTTTGCAATTAGAAAACAAAAAGAAACAAATGTTAATAAAGAAGTAAATTATTAATCAAATATAATCTTAAATTGTTTTTTATCCACGGAAAAAACTTTTAGAATTGAGTCTAAACTTCTTGATCTGGAATGTGTTTTGGAAAAAAAATATGAAATTTTTTTATTTAATTATAATATCACGAGTCATAACAATAACCAATAATAATCTTACAAAGTTAAAAAATTGGATAAAACAAAAAGGATTTTCCAAATAAATATTTTAAAGAAAAAAATAAATGGAATATCTGAAGAATTATATTATAAAACGATAAAAACAGTTCTTTTTTTGAAATTAATGGAGGTGTCTTTATAAAATTTAAAAATGTAATGCTTTTAAAATGAAGAAAGTGTGAAAAGAAAAAAAAATATTGATTATAGAGAGAAAATCTCTTATTTAAGGTTGCTGTCAAATCAGCTCAAATTATTAATTAAATAACCAGTATCGGTAGTTTTAATAATCACTTTCGAAAATAATATCTTATATCTGAAAATGTGAATCTATAATTAATAAAAATATTTTGCTTTTTTTTTATAAAAAAAAAATCATGATCATCCTCATTATTTTGCAGAAGAAATAATATGCTGACGTTGGAAGAAACGGAGAAAAATATAATGAAACAGTTGGAAGATGCCAACAAGTCGACGATTGTTCTTGTTGGGGATAGTGGAATGGGGAAAACCTGGATGGCAAGAAAGATAAGTGAACTTGACAAGTATGATACTCTTTGGGTTTACTTGACTGAAAAGTATGACATCAACTTGTTCTACGAAGATATTGCTAAGCAGTACTTGTCTCTCAGTCCCATTACTGAGGAGTGGAAGCATGATGAGGACGAGACACCGCTTTTTGTAATTAAGGTGGAATCTAAAGAGGAAAAGGCAGATCAGAAGGAGGAAAGTAAGATACAAAACAAAATGAGAGAAATCGGACATGCATTGTCCAGGGAAAATAAGCATCTTCTGCTAGTTCTCGATGATTTGGGAAATAACAATGATGGTCGCTTATATGTGAAGCTACGAGACAAATGGGAATCTTTGTTTTCCCCCAAGTTCCACAATCATTTAAAGATTATAATTACTACAAGAGAATTAAGAGACCGTAATGAGCAACAGACTATTGAAGTGATCGACTTTCCGAAGCATTTGCAGCCTCAAGAGTCATTAGAATTGTTGGACCGAAGCGTTGATAAAAATGTTCTTGAGAAATCAGTTTTTCAACAACTTCGTGAGGCTATTAAAGATGGAAAGAGCGAGGGTATACGTAAGCCTTCTACAATAACTGTGATAGCAAAAGCCTTAAATTACATTGCTCAACATGATGCTTCAGAATTAGAAAGGGCCATATTACAAGCGGCTTACTATGAGAAAACATCCGAGGGAGAAAAATTGAATCCACTAATTTATTGTGCATGTGACATGATCAAAAGCAGTGTTACTAAAAACTGCTTTTGGCATACCATGCACTTGTTTCGCAGTTATGGTGGCGTTCATTTCAATGTGTTAATCACTCATTGGATAATGGAAGGCTATTTCGATCACTTTGATCACATTGAGAAAAAATATCAGGAGGCACATAATGTTCTATTGGAGCTCATTGATCGTGCTCTATTGAAGATTCAAGAGAATAATGTTGTTGCAGTGGAAGGAGATGTATCGAAAATGATTGACTACTGCTTGCTTGGATTTAATCATACAGCCGCTCTGAGATTGTTTAGTGTGTTTAAAGATAAGGAAAGGCTTGGGGGAGTCACGCGAATGAATGGTATGATAAAGACGCTTTGCAATCCTAAATGTTGGGAGGAGAACAACTATACGTTACTGATCGATCATACTCATCTCTGCCAAGGAGACAATCAAACATTCTCGATCAACTCCATGAAGAAACTTAAGGTTCTTGCTGTTTTCAAAGCCAAGTGTGAATCACAACTCATCTCGTCCTTGTCTGAAATGGACAAACTGCTTATTCTTGTACTCAGGAGCTGTGATCTGCGGGACGACGACATCACTCATATCAACAAACTTAAAGAATTGAAAGTTCTGGAGATATCATCCGGTGACAGCCACTTAATGTCACTGCCGGATAAACTGTTCAGCGAAATGACTAATCTTCAAAGCCTGAACTTATCTGGATTACAGATGAAATCAGTGTCTTCACTTTCCAATCTGCGAGAGCTGAGTTCTCTCATCCTTAGGCAGTGTTCTCAATTGGAAGAAGTGGAAAGCCTGAAAGAACTTGTTCAACTTGAGATACTTGATCTTTCTGGTGCCAGCTCCTTGAAGTCAATGCCAAGCATTCTGTTTGATGAAATGACTAATCTCAAAAGCCTCAACCTATCTGGACTCCAGCTGATCGAATCGTTCCCTTCATTTTCTAAACTAAGCAAACTACGTGTGCTTATGCTTAAAAGCTGCTCTCGCTTGCAGAACCTGCAAAGCCTACGAGGGCTTGGTGAACTTCAAATACTTGATATCTCTGATTCGACCTCTTTTGAAAATTTTGAGGATAAAACTTTATCAGTGATTCCGAAAATTCAAATGATTAACCTTTCCAGAACCAAAATTCAATCGTTACCAGAATTCAGTGAACTTCGATACCTCACACAAATCTTTTTAAGTAGCTGCCATTACTTACCTAGCCTACCCACATTGCAGTACTTATCAAGTCTCCAAATTCTTGATCTCTCTGGGGCCACCATGTTAAAAACATTCACGGATCAGTCCATTCAAGCTTTGGATCAGCTTAGAGTTCTTGATGTATCAAACACTTCAATTAGTAAGTTGCCTTCCATCCCTAGCAATCTCCTTGAACTCAATCTGAGGGGTTGTTCTGAACTGAAAGAACTGCCATCCACTATATATAAGGAAAACCTTCGGCAAGTCACAGGCGAACACAAATATTTACAGCCAGGGTTAAATTATATATATGCATAGTCTTTTTTCCTCATATGCATTAATATTATAAAGTCATTTCCTTAGCTGTGCAATCCATTGGATTTATCGACTTTTGTTAATTAGTCATTATATTAATTCAGTGTGCACTGCGGAGAAATGTACTCTTGTGATTTCCCTTTTTAGTGCACACTGAAAACTTTTTATATCATTCTGGATGATGTTAGTTGCCTTTGTTTTTTTTTTAATCTGTTGGTCTACTTTGTTTGATCTTGTTCTAATAAAGTTTGCTGTTGAAAAAGAAAACATAATTCTGGATGAAAATATTTGTTTGAGTTTTTAATAACACGATGACATCAATTCAATAATGTTTTACTCAAGAGAATTTACGCATGAACAATTATTTAAATTTGCAAACGACTTTTAAAAATGTTACCACGCATAGACGTCATCATCAAAATCTCTTGCTGAGAAACTAAATAACTATTAACTTTGAAAAATCTTAATTGAATAATATGTATACACAACAGGTTAATAAATTTACAAGTCATTAAAGAGAGGGTTTAGAGAATTGAACAATGAATTTTTAGTGGTTCGACCACAAGAACACTTGCGTACATCCACTCTCCAAGTTTGCTAGACTTATTCACTATCGAAGTTGCTCAAATGAGTATAGTGCATACATACCTCTTGCATATGGAATTATAATCTTAAAATTTCGATACAGAAGTTCTTTTTATCTTCGTTTTTGGATTTATGAAATGAGTCAAGAGTTTGTTGAATGAGCTCCCCTACTGCGAATGGGCCTGTATGGGTCGTGAGATTCGTCTCTGTTAATAAGCCGATGGGGATTTGGAAAAAAACGAAAGAAAAGTAGCCCCGTAGACATTTATAAAAAATTAAACATTGTAGTCTGTAGATGGCACGCAATCAAAATCAATCACAACAATGGAGGTGTCTTTGAAAAAAAAATCACAATGGCAAGCGATCATGTTAGCTATTTTCTCTAAGAACAATCTAGCCATTCAGATAGTGAAGACAATTAATTACTCAAGTCAACTAGTATTCTTACATTTATAGCTGAAAGAGTTCCTGGTTCTGTTTCCGGTCGAGTGGTCGACGTATCGGTCCTTGAGAACAAGCTATTCTACATAGAATGCAGTGAAGCAATAATTTGTTTGCTGACATGCCGATCTATCACGGTACTGAAAATCGGATCCTCATTTAAACATCTAAGTAGTAGACAAATACAATTAATTAATTTCAGTAATAGGGTACTGAATTCAACTTCATCAATCAAAAATGAAATACGGTAATTAAAATTACTACTTACTTGAATTCAAAATTTTGCATGCCACTATTCAGTAAAACAGGATTGATAAGTCATATTGCAGTAAGATAGCATCCGACAAGTAAAAATGCAGATGAGTTAGTGAAACAGAGGATTAGAATAGATTTTTTAAAGCAATAAAAAATGAGAAATTGTTTTGCTGTTGTAAATGGGCATACGTCTGGATCGTAGATGAATTTACAAACCTTCGACTTATTTTCTTATTTCATTTAATTTGATTACATATGATTAATTTGTAATTAACGATATGGAAGTTTGTTGAATTTTTCATTAATAAGATACCTTCATCATGTGCCTCAATTACCTTTAGAGATGGTGATTTTTATTTTATTTTATTTACCAAATTGAAACTTTGCTGAATTTTTTGGTATGAATTCATTCAATCTTCATCATTAACGCGACTAAAAATATGTTTATGATGATTCTGTCACTAACTTAATTAAGTCTTAAAAAAATGCAGACGAAAATATTAAAATTGTTGGTGCTCTGTGTATGAGAAAATTACAGGAAGCCTATGTCTAGAAACAGAGCAAACAGAGAAAAATTATAGGAATCTGTAAAAGAACACATAAAACATTTCTTGTTTGATTCTAGTAGACAGAACATCATATACCAAATTATCATTAAAAAAAAATCAAGTGGTCTTGACCAATATCAAATTAATTAGTTGTGTAGTGACTTGATAGAATATTTATAAATGAATATTAATTCGAAGATTGAAGTCAGTGCTCTGCAAATAATTTACCTTGGAGTGCATTAACAATGCAGCACACTAATCATAAATGAGATACTAATAGTGCTCAGTAACCATAAAAATTGCACACTGGTAAGTTGAAATAATTTACAGAAGGTGCTTTTGCACCTTTTATTTTATTTTAATTACAATCGACTGATTTTAAATTACCATTTTGAAACTTTGTCACTTTTATTTGTATGATTGTATGACTCCCTTCAATCTTCATCATTTACAAGATGAAAAATATTAGCTATTAAAAATTCCATACAAAATTATTAGTGGCTTTGTACATGAGAAATACAAAAGGTTTATGACTAGAAACAAAACTAAATTCAAAACTCCTTGTTTTCTGCTTAGAAATTAACTCAATGACAATGTTACAATTGCAATTTTTCTCTTATAGACACACATTTTAGATACAGTTATAGCATAATAATACATATGGTCACACTTTTGCTATGTATATCGTTATAACAGGCTCGGCCCTAGAGGGAGCCCAGTGACACAACCGCATGCTCAATTGTAAAGGGCCACAAATTGTAGTTAAAAAAATGATTTTAAAATATAGTCCATCTAACATTTTAAACAAAACAAGCCTATAAATGACTTTAAAAATTGTCAACCAGACACATATAATTTTTTTTATAAGGCCCACCAATGGAAACACAATCCATAAAATGAATTTAAAAATGACCCACTATATATATAATTATTTTTTTTAAAAGGCCCATTAATGAAAACTCATTTATCATTCTTATAACGACAACATTTGATCAAGGGTGGTGATGGTGGATTGAATCCTAGCAACACTCGTATTTGTTACAAATAATCATCTTTTATATCTCTAAAAAAACCTCAATACTCTCTTGTTACGAAAATTCAAAAGTCGTTATTTCGAAGGTAATTAAATCAATACACTTCATTTTTTTTCGAAAACATGTAAGCTTAATCAGTACTTTTGTTGCTAAAAAAGTGAGACGAGTAAGGTTTAAATGATATATTATTTGATGCAATTATAAAAATTTTATTTTGGTAACTTTTTTTTGTTGCTATTTTGTTGTGTTATAGTTTTGAGTTTGAGTTATTATATTCATTTTTACAATTATTTACTAGAGAAAAAATAATTAAATAAACATACATCAAGTATCGAGGGTCTCATTTTCTATAGTTTGCCTCTGGCCCAGGCAATCTCAGAGCCGACTCTGCATTACGATTTAAGTTATGTTACTTACATAAAAAAAAAGTGTAGTGATATATATTATGTTATAAGTATGCCTAAAATGTGTGTAAGAGAGAGAAATTAGTCAAAATGAACTCTATCACAGTAATCATATTAATTATATATTGTTCTTCAAATTTATAATTGATACATAATTGTCGCGTCATCGTAAACAAGTATTTTACAAGTGAGGTTCATGACTATTTATATTGATTAATTGATTAATGAGTCTGTACTAACTGCAAACATGTGTGTAGCTATACTGGTAGATGGACGAATTTAAAGCTTGGATAAATGATCAGCGACTCGAATCCTACCAATGGCGAAAGCTTTCAAATTAGCTATTGGTAGTTATTGTTATTAGTGCATTTAGAAAACAAAAATTTGTTGTACTATTTAGTAATGAATCACATAATTTCTCAACTCAATATTTTTTTTTTGGCAACAAGGAATGGTGAAGTTTGAATATACTTATTATGACCCACATGGTGGTGGCAACAACAGCATTGTCGGCACCAATTGATGATGTTGGAGCAGAATTGGGCTCAATTTCGATTGGTTTTGGGATTCGTGGCAGGCTTGGACAACAAATCCAAGCCCAAATTGTAAAAGAATGATGAAGTTTGATTTCTGTAGGCCCTTGCATGCATGCCAAAACTATGTTAGGCTCTTTCAGTAGCAGAACAAATACGTAGAACTCCATCCCTATATTGTCTTTCAAGAGTAGACATTGTCTTCATTTTTAAAGGTTTCTTTAAGAAGGTATTATTACGAAATATACAAACTTAAAAGACAATTAAATCAAACACACATAAAAATAAGTAATAAAAAGAGACGAGATTTTACGTGATTTGATGATAAATGTGATGCCTACATTTACGGAGTGCACCGACACTCAATTTCCACTATTAAATCAATGTTTACATTGGTAAAGCAAAAACTCAGTTTCAGTTCTCTCTCTCATATTGAAACCATAAAAAATACAAGAGGTTAAATACTAAAACCATTGGCGGGTATAAAACTGTCACTCTGTAAGAGCTCGACCCTCGAGCTGTGTTAGCCTGGCGCATTACTAGTTATCCATGCTTTACAATCCAATAGGTGCAACACTGAAATTCAAAAAATATAAAGACTGTCTCAGGTCAGCTAGCAGCAGCAGAAAATCACCTTCGAGTAGCATGATCTCAAATATATAATATAAGCTTGAGCACCATAACAGCTTCTATGGCATAATAAGAAATTCACAGCAAAGACTTCAACTCAGCAACAAAAAACTGAAAGAGGAATACAGCCTCCGGCAATTGATAGCAGACTTCACCAGTAGATTATAAAACAGTAGCAACATTAATGATGGTAGACAAACATTCCCTGTATGAATATTTACACCATTACTGACATCAGTTAAAAATTGTTGTACAGAGATATAAGTTTGGACATGAGTGCTTTATGAAACAAATTATAATACTTACTACGCTTTGGAATAAATGTTGGAGAAAACCTGGTTGAGTTCGTAGAATATTCTAGACTGGCCTAACCAATTTGAATCCACAGAACTGTAGAGATGAGATAGAGCTTGGTTGGAGCTTGTGATGTCCACTACAATGAAACAATACGGGAGGTAATCGGAATATTTGATTCCAGTACTTGACAGTAACAGTAATAACAACAGAGAAGAAAATTACTATGTAGAAAAAGATTTTTAGTCGCTGCTATTTCTAAAATATAAACTCATCTTTTCTAAATTTTATTGTTTATATATGTTTAGATAAAGTCTTGCATTGAGTAGATACCTAATATGGTGAGATCATAAAGGTAATAGAGGCATATTAGAGTCTTAAAGGCCATATATCAGTCATAGCAAATAACTTTTGGAACAGCAAATAACTTTTGGTTCCAATCACATTCACAACAAATAAGAGGTAAAACATATAACAAGAAAGCAATTGTTGTAATCATCTTCTTAAATGATTGTAGATGAAATTATCTCTTTTAAGAAATTTGTCGCTACAACTGGACCTTGCAGACTGCAAAAATCTCACCAAAATTGCAGAGAATTAGTGTCTATTAAATGCAGATAGTGTTGGAGGGATGGGTAAGCTCTGATAAGAGTGTGCAGTCTATAGAATATTTAAAAGCTGGATATTGCAACTGAAAACAACCAACGAGCTTGTTTTGCATCAGGTGCAGATTTGCTGAAGCCAGTCTTAAAGAAACAGAGTACAGAGCATCAAGGTTTTGGTATGATGAAACAACCTCATAAATCATCATCAGACCATGATCACATCGACAGTAATAGGAAACTGATGTTAGTCAACTAACGTTGACCGCTTGTAATTAGCTAAAGATTAGTTTGTTAGAAATCTGTTATCGTTTGTAACTAACTTGATGATGTGGACAAAAATCCTAGTCTCTGATTGGCTAGTATTTCAACACACGTTTAGTGTGTTAGAATCTCATATATAATTATCAGACTCTTGTAAACAATGCAATTAATAAAAGAAAAAGAAAAGTTTCTAATCTCTGAGTCTCTCTCCATTAATGGAGTTTCTCTGAGTTTCTATTTTGTATTCTCTCTGTGTACTTTTATCAAGCACCTGGTGCTTTTATCAAACACTATCCATTCTCTTCAAGCTCGAGGTCACTTGTGGTGCACCTCTGAGAGATATTTCACCCACACTCAAACGAAGGAGAAAATTCAAACACTCTTATTTCTCTCACTAGAACAACTTACACCACTCCACACATTTACAACACAAACTCTGTCCCTTTATATAGGGAAATGAGATGAGATTAAGACGAACATAATAAATGCAAACAGTAAACCAAAATTAATGCTTCAGTTGTTTGGTAGTGGCAGGAAGGTGGCTGACAGTGGTAGTAGGTGGCTGAGAGGCGGCAGATAGGTAGGCTGCTGGAGGTGGGCGGCTGATAGGTAGGCGGTGATAAGGAGGTGTATTTTGGTGTCTTAAATAGACATCCAACTAGTATGATTAGCTTTAGTAGAAGTGCTACAAACGGTGGCACTCAAGGAGAAAAAACAGAGCAACATGCTAGCATAGAACGTCACAAGCATTGCAGAGCTGCAGAGCATCACTGTCATCAAATAGCAGCTGATCATACTCAATCATATGTTAATCAACAGTCTGGTGATTAACAGAAGAAGATGACCTCCGTTAGTTAACTAAGCTTAGCTAAGTTTAAAGAGTTAGTTAGAAGTTAAATAACTGTTATCAGAAGGTTAGTTACTGTTAGTAACAGAATTTGCTGATGTGGCTTAGAAAACAAATTCTATTGGTTAGCTCTTTCTTGAATCATGAAAAATGAAAATTGTGTGTGAATCCATTTTCTCATGTATATATAAGAGAAGCCTTGTATTAATATTAGATACATCAATAAAAGAATTACAGAGAAAATATTCATGCAGATTTTCTTAGCTCCCAAACACTTCTTTTTCTTTTAGTCATTTTATCAAATACCTTATCAATCTTTTCAGGCGGCTGGTCAAGTTTAACTTTCAACAGATAATAGCAGCCGACTGTAGTTGAAAACACCTGTAAGTAGCATGATTAACTATTCAACACAGAAGCATAAGAACTCTGAAGAAGAACACTAAATAAACGACTCCAATTCAGCTACAGGTAAAGACAACAAAAGAAAAATCCGTCTACAGATTTTTTACCAGATTTCTCTTCTGTTTTTTTTTCCTTTTTTTTTCTTAATAATGTAAACATGTATTAAATACCGTGCTATATCAAATATTTTTCAAATTTATTACATGAATTATAATATATTTAATTATACATTGATTATTATTTTTAAAAGTAAAATATAACAAATATATACTTTATAATATTATTTTGTATTCTAAAATACATCACTTTTTATTTAATAAAATATTCATAAATAAAAAATCATATTCTAACTATTTATAATTTAATACAGTCTAATATAAAATATTACCAAACATATGATTGTATAAGAATAATACAGTCCAATCCAATCAAATACATGATTGTATAATAATAATACTATCCAATTCAACCTAATTAAGTACAATCCAAGTAGGGCAGTTTTTCTCATTTCATTATTGTCCTTTGGTTCTACATAAATATACCACGTGAAATTTAATTGTCACTTATGACTCAACAACTTTAATAATTATTCAAACTCCAAAAATCAGTCATCTAAAATTACAGATGTCCTTCTCAAAAGCTTCATGTAACCTCTGATATTGTAAATGAGGTTGACATGTTTAAGGCTTCCGAAACCTTCGGTAATATTCACCCAGGTAACCGACACCATAGAGTCAATGACTATGACAATGTCTCTGTCAACCAAGACTGATCTTAAGGCACATAACTCAAACGCTTTGTGCATGGCCATAATTTCAGTCATATTTGAGTCTTCAATCCCCACATGAGACGAAAAGAGACACAAGATCTTGCAGTTTGAGTTTCTAAGCACACCTCCAATACCCGCTGGCCCCGGCTTGCCTCTGGAGGACCCGTCCACATTGAACTTGAGCCCATTTATATAGGGAGGGAACCAGACTTCCCTCTGAAACTGTTTTACCTTCCCTTTGTCCATACAAAGATCACTTAACTTGAGCAAGATAGAGGTGATCGGCTCAATGGACCCCTTCTCGAAGAAACAAGAAGGCAATAGGAAATCTGTTGGATGGATGCTAAGGAAATCAAAACCACATGATCACATCATGATTCATGTCTAGAAGAGAAGAGCTTGGAAACATTAAAAGCATTATAATTCAAATTGAAAAATGTTGATAACACTGTACATATGATCATATTACAACATAAGAAACCACCCAATTTCCACAACATCAACATTTTCTAAACTCTACATCTTTCATGGAGGGGAAAAAGAAAACCAACATAAAATTCAAAAGAAATCAACTTCCAAGTACTTGTTATAATCCGGGTTGGCGGGTGCAACAACAGTAGCTAAGCAGCGGTTGATGGTGATGGAGCTGGAATATGCTTGATTTCGACTGGTTTTGGGATCTCCGGTGGGATTGCACAACGAATCAGAGCCCAGTTTACTCCTTGAAAGAATGGATGTTGTTTGATCTCAGTTGCTCCTCGCCTGTACGCCAACCTATGCTGGGGCTCTTTTACTAGCAAGCCCTTTATCAAATCCCTTGCAGAAAAACTTACAACAGGTGACTCCGGGAATCGCAGTGGTTGGCCAACAACATTGAATAGGGTGGCCCTATTCTTGGATCCCTTGAAAGGAGTCTTACCGAACAATAGCTCGTATAAAAAGATCCCGAAAGTCCACCAATCAACAGCACTGCCATGCCCTTCACCTTTGATGATTTCAGGTGCTAAGTACTCGTGGGTTCCCACAAATGACATTGAACGAGCATTGGTTGGCTCAACGATAAGCTCTTGCAATGGGGTGACTTTGTTCCCCATTTCATTCTTAGATTTCTCATTTTTCTTCGATTTACTTGAAAAGAATCTAGGGCCAAAACAAGTTGTAGGGGCTATACATGATGGCTGGATACACGAGGGCTGAATGCAGGCAGATTGAACACAATAAACCGGATTTTTTTGCAAGGATTCAGACTCGTTGGATGATGACTTTACTACAGTTGGGCTGACAGCACATCGGAGGGAAAGATCAAAGTCAGAAAGCATGATGTGTCCATCTTCTCTCACTAGAACATTTTCTGGCTTCAGGTCACGATAAACAATCCCAAGCATATGGAGATATTCCATAGCAAGGAGAACCTCTGCTATATAGAACCTGCATATTGAAAGTCAAAGGTTGAATTTTCAAAGTGGTGCAGAATCAGAAAATATGTACATATACAGGAACTTCTATTTGCAATCTGCAACCAACCACTACTATAATTTTGACTAAAAATGTTAAGGGTCATCTAGGATCACATGTCAGACCATCAAAACAAATTCTGCATGCAATTCTTTCAATGTTTCCACCACTCGTCACCTAAAATACTCCTTTTCGGAGGTACACAAAAACTTGCTATTAGTTTCTATCTACACATCAATGTTTTTAACAGCCAAAAAGATCAGTAACCCTCTCTGAAGCTCATAGATGTTATTTGAAATTATTGTTCATTTGTCCAGGTGGGATCATCTTCCTCTCAATATCCTTATTACTGTTTAGCATGTCATTTTTCATTACTAGAACTAATAATCACTAAAAGCTTCATAGTATCCATAGCCTTGAATAAAACTAGCAAATATAAAAGGCTAAACATGAGTAACAGTATTAACACCCCAATCCAAGTTTAAGTATAAAACTGAGAATTTGTTTGTATAAGTATAATACACCATATGCGTAGTGGCATTAGGATGGTGCTAGGATTTGAGGAGAACTCAATAGCCATACATATTCTAAATATTAATTTCGAGGACCAAATTCTTCTACGGGGAAGGATTGAAACACCCCAGCTCAACGGTTAGCCCATAATCCATTTGGTTCATACTTTTAATAGTTATATGTTAACTAAAAGATTCTATTTTAAATGGAAACTAAAGGCTATGAAGAGCGAATAAAGGTAAAACTAATTTTGAATAATGCCTTGGATTGAGGTTAAGAAATGAAAGCTGTAATTGAGCTTCCACCTCTTTACGTCAGATTATAATTTGAACCACTGTTTTCAGTAGGTTAAGAAAGTCGGGATATTCACAAAGGGACATGGGATCAACTATGTTCAAAACTAGACTATATTATGTTAGATAATCTAATCGTTAGATTACTCCTTGGAACAATATTACAATAATGAAATAATTTTAAAGATTTCTAACCTCAATCCTGTACTGTTGATCTTAAGTGCTAAAACAAATCAAAATTGATTCACAGAACAAAGTAGGTTTTCTCATCTGATAGAAGATTCTCAATCGAGCGCTGAGACAAAAACAAACCTATGATGGATTTTAACATGAGATAATCAATAGCAAAGTTATAACTTATAATCTATAACAGCATACACAGAAGAAAGCACAGACATCAATTACCACAGTTTACATGTATACATATAATATATATGTAAGGAGGAGTTTCATACTTTACTGCCTGCTCCGAAAAATGCTTCCCCGGTTGCCTTTGCCGAAGGATGTGCAGATCACCTCCAGGGCAGAACTCCATCACCAAGCATGAGAACTTGTCAGTCTCGAAATGGGTATACAAGGTTGGAAGGAAGGGGTGGTCCAACGACTGTAGTATTTCTCTCTCTGTTTGAGCTCGAAGTAGTTTCTTACGCTTTGACAAAGATACTTTGTCCATTACTTTCATAGCAAAATAACATTTTGTTCCACTTAACTCTGAGAGATAGACACTTCCGATATCCCCGCAGCCCAATTTCCTCAGTAGTCTAAAGTGTCCCACACCCAATAAGCCATCCTTTGATCGGACAGCTTGAATTGCTACCCACCGTGCATCATTTGCTTTATGAGGTTTGTTGACACTGCTACTGAAGCTGCTACAAGTACTTTCATCACTCACGTCACTGCTCGTGCTGTCACTGCTCGTGCTGCCTCTGCACGTACTGATCTCCCCACTCTCAACAAAACCAGCTCGATCACTAATTTTTGCACTTCCACTGGTCTTCGCAAGACTGCTGGCCCCATCTCTGACTTTAGCAGAAGCAGTGCCAACTCCATTCTCCAATACTTTAGCGAACTCCTTATAGTTATTAGGAGGATGGTCTTGTTTAAAGGCATGTATGCAAAAGAGCTGAAGAGATTCATGGTCGTCGAAAGCCTTAATATCATATATGTCATTCACACTATAATTACGAAGCACTTGTTTGTTTCTGGTTGTTATAATAATTCTACTTCCCGGACCAAATGATCAATCCCTTCAGATAAAATTTTGATTTGGTCCACATTGTCCACATCATCAAGGACAATAAGAACTTTTCTGCGTCGAAGCTTGTCTTTGATATATTCTGAAATGTCAATAGTGCCCACCACATATTCTTCGTCTAATATTTTAGAAAGAACTTTTTCTCGCAGATGAACTAATCCATTAGGTATTTCGGATTCCTGCCTAACGTTTGCAAAGAAATGGCAAGCTCCAAATTCACTAGAAATTTGGTCGAAAACACCCTTGGCAATGGTTGTTTTTCCTAAACCGCCCATGCCCCAAATTCCTATGATCTTAAAATCCAACTTCCCAATGAACAATAACGATTTAACACAATTAATGCGTGAATCTATTCCAACCAAGTGTCTAAAATCACCTGAGACTGATCTAACATTTGATTTCTTCAAATTATTTCTTTTTTTTGAACATCTTGATTTCTTCAATATATCTTTGACAATTTGCTCTACAAGTTCATACTCGGACCTACCAAATATGTGAAAAAAAACAATTGTGAGAGGCAATGACCACAATAGAATCTGAAAAAGTACGTGGTACTCAATTATCAAAATAACATTCGTAATTATACCACAAAAATAAACTGTAATGATAACTATATAACATGATCAACAAATTGTTCAAAATACATAATTATCAGATTAAGCTTGGCAATTAATAAAATTAAAATAATTGTCTGATAAGATAAGCTTGGCAATTAAATAAGCCCAATTTATAAAAGAAGACTATGATGCATCACTAATGAGTCTCCAAAGGAAATTTTATTTTCTTTGATTGGTTCAAAGGATTTTAATTGATACTAATAAGACAATATAAACACCGTAAATGACAACTAAACGATCAAATATACCAAATAATTTATCAAATAATTGTACTTAAAATAAGGCTGAGATTTATATATATATATAATTTCACATTAAAGTATTATATATAATGAAAACTGTTTTTTACTTGACCTTTCTTTATACATATCTATATCTATATTCCTAGAAATTAGAACCTTTATTTTCTAAATGAATAGAGAAAAGAATGAACAGAGTCACCTGGCTGTTGATGAATCCCATCCAGATAGATTGGATGCATCAGTCAAAGCAGTCCTCCATCTCTTCACCTTTAATTTCTTGTCATTATCTTTTCCAAAATCTTGCTCATGCTTAACAAAAGCATCCCCAAAACTCTTGGTTTGTTTCCGTACATCGGATGGATCTACGTGGTAGAAGACTGGGATAACAATTTGTCCATTCATTTTCTTGCATTCGAGAATTTTGACAAGTTCATCCAAACACCATTTGGAAGAAGCATAGTCATTCGAGAAAATTATCACCGAAATCTTTGATTCCTCAATAGCTTTTAAAAGCACCGGTGAGATCTCATCTCCTCTCTCAAGTTCGTAATCAATGAAGGTTTTAATTTGTTTCCGGCGCAAGCCAGCATAAAGATGACTAGTAAAACCTTGGCGGGTGTCTTGGCCTCTGAAACTGAGGAAGACATCGTGCTTTTCTCTGTAAGTAATGGTGCAAGAAGGAGTTGATGATGAATTTCCCATAGAGGAGAATTACAAGACTTAAATTCAGTAGCAGAAATTGCAGGACACACTACAGGAGAATTTTTAGAGTTGATGGATGGATGTAACACTAAACAATTTTGTATAATAAATAACTACCATCAAAATTGTGTGTACTTTCTACCCCTTACAACAACTCTTCCACTAACATTCTTGCCTCTTTACTGTGACTTTCCACCTTTTTTCCTCCTTCCTCCGTTGGATTCAAACATTTTGGGTCAACAAAATTCATCATTGCCTTTGCGTTTGCTTTTTCTTTTTTCCAAGCAATCATGCGTAAATTATTATTATTATTATTATTATTATTATAAGTTAAACAGAGTGCAATGAGTATGAGTTGAATTTATCTCGGCCAATCCGATAGACCTATGTCCGATGGATATCAGATTTTAATTTGCCTACAATTTGTATTTTGAAAAAATTGTTCTTCGGGGAACTGTTTTTCTGAATTAAACTATTTGTTTCAGCATTTATTTATTTTTTAACTGCAAAGGAATTTATTGAGGTAAAAGTCAAGAACACAATCAAAACAAGAACAACTGCATGAAGCAGTACAAGCCAACAGAAACAGAGGTGCACGAGGACACAGCAGTGCCCGCACATTTATATTACAAGATTGGACAAAATGAGTAAAGTTGGACGCATATTTTGGTGAGTAAAGCTTTTATTTTTAATTTAACTAGATGATGCAGTTCTGATTGATTCTAATCAAAACTTTCCTTAATAATTAATTTTTGTTGCTAAAATTAAAATGAGTGTTTGAATAGTGAACTCCAAAGACTCAAGAGTTCAGTGCTAGTACAACATATAAAGTTTGATTTTCAGCAACTTTAATTTCCAAACCGTGTGGCATCCACCTAATTATGATCAATAAGTGTGGTCTTTGGCTCTGTGGAAATTTTGGTTGATGTGTCTACATTGCAATAATCACAGGACAAATATTTTATTCATATTTATTTGTTTATTTTCAGAAAAAGTATTTGTATAGAAGTTCTTTATAAAAAAAAATTAATATTTCTATAGTCATGACAATCAAGGATTGTTATGAAAAAAAATTCAGAGGAGAACATTACAAAACTAAGATCCTTGATTTTTTTTTTCCCAACCGTCATGACCAATGAAAAACCCTATAGAAGAAATATTAAACCCGCTAGAATTTTTTAGTGGTATTTATAACTCACATCACTTTATTTATTAGCTCTTCTTATATTGAACTATTGGCCTATATTTCTTTTTTTGTTGAAGTATTATAAATTGTTTTTTTATGGACAGACTTGACCCACTATCTCGGTATGTAGGTGTGGGGGGTTTACTACTTGACCCATCTCATCTCGTCAACTATTGATCTATTTTACACAACTGATCATGAATATGAACAACCTATTTAGTTCAACATTAAACTTCTATTTCTATTTGATCTTGGCCACTTACTGAATCTTCCGAATAATTTGCAATTACTGTCCTCCCTTTACTTTTCATGATTATTGTATGTATATATATATATACATATATATATATATATATTGAATATTTTAAATTTATTTTTCCTTACTCTAAAATGAACTGAAAAAATTTAAAACAAATAACCAAAAAAGAAGGCATTGTTATAGTAATTTAATTGTTTCTGCACGTGCGGACTCCATTTTGCAAAAATTCACAAACTTTGGAATTTAATTTTCTCTTTTAAATTTTACAAATATTGATGCTTTGATAAATTGATTTCATTGCAAATATATTTCAAATTACTTTAAAGTGTACAGAGTATTCTCACGAATGGCACTTATGAATGAAGAATTGTTCTAATGAATCAAAATGTGTACTTTCTACTGACCACACTGAAATGGCTACTTGCAATCGTATGAGGTCAGTGAGTGTAGAACAATGATAAATAAAGTTTGTTCTCATGAGAAGGTGTAATTTGTCAACTATTCCTAGTTTAATTGAATTGGAAAACTGATTAAGGTGCATGTTATGTGTGCATTATTTATAAAGATTGCTATGAAAAATATAAATTACATACAATAATATTTACAAAGACGGAATGGAGAGATGCAGGATATATAGTTACACTAAGAAGACTCCACCATAACATTCACACAAATTCATACAAACATGCTCATCAAAGTTTGAAAGTCGTGCTCACTTCATCCTCATCTATATTCTCTCTTGAGCAAAAAAAAATGCTATACCCAAATGCACCAATAGATCTATCTCTTGATGGCTACCCAAAATTACACACGAGTTCATTAAGAACAATGAGACATATTTAGCGATTATACATGCAAAGCCTCACGTATCTCTACCTTACTCTACATGTAATGGAGATTTAATCGAGCATATTGTGTGCGTCGCCCCTCGGTTCATTGCCCACAACCAACATTCGTTCAAGTGGTGGTTAATCACTCAAAAGCATTAAGAAATACAAAGAATTGAGTAAATAAGAACAAGCCCTTGAAAACAAGTCCTCCAAAGATGCTCCTAGCCTTCCTAGCTTAAAATTGGCTCCTAATTCCTTACAATCTAGTCTAAAATGGATGGAGGAATTGTAAAATGGTGTTGTTGAGGTGTATGGTGAGCTCCCCATGGAGGTGTGAGAAGGGGAGAGGGATCTGAAGAGAGAGGAGAAAATTGGGGTATTTATAGAGTTTGGAAGTTAGGTCACATAAATTGGGTGAAAGGACAAGATTGCCCTTCTAAGATTGGCAAAAATTGGCTGAAAACAGGGTGTCGTGGGTGGCATCATCCAGTTCACCCTCGACAGTGCAAAAATTGACACCTACTGCCGTAAATTTCGCTAGTCTGTTTTCTGCTAAGCACACTGTTACTAAAACAACCAAATAACTTCCTTCAAAAGCCTTGGAATCGCAATCTGTAAAAACCATTGGAAAGTAGACATCTGGGGCTTGTTGAAAATAGGTGAGTAGAGATGGCAACGGGGCGGGTCGGGGTCAGGGAATGCTTTTCCATCCCCATCCCTGCCCCTCAAAACCGTCCCCATCCCCGTCCCCATCCCCGCATTAAGAGAAGCGGGGCGGGGGTCGGGGATTCCCCGTTGGAGGTGCCTTCCCCATACCCGCCCCATTCCCCGTTAAAGATTTTATAAAACAACCAACTTCTAAAATTTAGAATCTAAACATACGTAAACATAGTCGGAAAATGAATAATTTTTTTTCAGTTAAATAAAAAACAATTTATGTTTAATTTTAAAAATCTAAATATTATATATTATATTATAAATATATATATATATCGGGGCGGAGTCGGGGCGGGGAGTGCTTCCCCCGTCCCTGCCCCGCTTCACTTTCGGGGACAAGACTTTGTCCCCATCCCCGTCCCCGTCCCCGAATATTATCCCCCATACCCGCCCCAATCGAGGCGGAGCCCCGCGAGGCCCCAGCCCCACGGGGACTGCAATCTCTAGTAATGAGCAATATATTTTGATCTAAGGAGGGAGATATGACCCCTAAAAGTTGAGTGTACTGCACGAGCAATTCCAATTTCAGCCTTTTAACCTCCAAAACTCTTCAATTACGATCAACACCTTATTTTACGGGATATAACCTATACAAGGCTTAAAAAAACATTATACACAAAAATACGCTCGAAAACGAAAACAAATGATAGGAAATAGGGATCTCAAAAGGTGTATTTTACGGTGTTATCAACGGTTGACAGATAACTCCTCCCTACGGAACGATACCCTTGCTTGTTGCTATACTACTCTCTTGACTCGTGCACTAGCGAGGTTGAATTATAAATATAAAATCTTTTGACGAGAGTACAACGACGCTCTCATCATTAAATATTTAGTACATTCAATTTAAGTAAGAAGTTCATTCTCTTGATTAAGGAAATTACCAAAATCAATTCATCACTCAACCAAAGCCATGTGATGAGCAATTGTGTCTTAAACCAAAGACCCATTAAGCAAAAAAATATGGAACCAAAGCTTAATCTAGCATGTCAATGCATCAACCAAACTTTTCCCATTATTTGGAGCTAATTAGTCAAGATTATACCCAAAGCACAACCCTAACTCTCAAACACTCAAATCATTCTAAACATGGCATTTTGGATCATCCATCAACATACAAACAATCATGGGATGTTACATTATACTACTCCTAAATTAAGTTATTCCACTACTAGTCTCATTCATGAATGCACTTCAATTTCTAACCCACACACATATGCATGTCACAAAAAGAGATTAAACCATGGACATAGCAAAGAATATAACAAGACCCAAATGAATATAAGAACAATCATACATAAATAGAACAAGTGTAGATTTACAAATATTCCCAAATAGTGATTATACATCAAAGAAAATAAGAAATACAACAAGAGAGAAGTTGTAGAGAAAACCTTGAAGAAATCTCCTCCAAAGCCTCTTAATTTCCTTTGTTGTTGCTTGGCTTGAAATTGGTTCTTAGACCACTCCTTTCTCCTTGCAATCTACTCTAAGATGGGTGGAAGAAGTGCATAAGGTGATGGTGGTGATGGTGGTGATGTATGTGTTGAGGAAACTGCCCCAAGAACAAATCTTGTAAATCTTATGTTGAATTAATAATTAGATTGACATTTCATTTTATATTTGTGTACATTTAATGTTTTTAATATTGTATCAATAACATAAAATTCCATGATTATTAAATGTAATATTAAACATAGTTTATAAAGTTGTTATATACATGAGGATTATGTTTAATATAATAATCTTAATTTTCTGTAATTGATAATTAAAGTTGAGATATTTAATTAATTAAAATTATAAGTACGGTTCGTTCCCATTAAGAATGAAACAGTTTTAT
>JANJYJ010000907.1:0-11293 GCA_033220585.1 Dipteronia sinensis
TGAGACAACGCGGGACAAGGTGACAACGCGGGATAAGGTGAGACAAAAATTAGAAAAAACTATCTCACCTTAGACCATGGGACACTTGTCCCATCGTATGGGACAACGCATGACAAGGTGGGAAAAAAATTATAAAAAACAATCTCACCTCAGACCATGAGACTACTTGTCTCATAGTATGGGACAAGTGTCAAAAAGACAAATTTACCTTTCATATGATCAAAAAATTACTATCATGTCCAATGTTTTCTTTTTATATATATATAATATATATATTATTATAATTACATATATAATAATAATATATATATAAGATATATATTAAATATAATAAATATAGATTTATAATTTAATAATATATTCAATATTTATATATATAAATATTACGGATATATATAAAAATAATATATGATAAATGAAATATTAAATATTATTATAATAATAATATTAATATATCATATATATTATAATAATAATTATAATATATATATAATACCTAATAATATTTATATTTTATATATATACTTATAATATATATATATATATATATATATATCGATAATATATATATATATATAATCACAATATAATATAATATAATATTAATATATCATATAATAATATATTATTATATATAATATTATTTGATAATATATATACCTATATAGAATAATATGTAATATCATATATATATATATATTATAATCTTTAATATATATTATATCTTTAATATATTAAATATATGATATATCAAACATTATTATTATATATAAAATATATATGTACATATAAATAAAATATCTATATATATTATAAATATTATTTATGAATAATATATAAATAAAAATATTACCTATATATATATATATTATGAATATATATTATTATTATAATATAATATATATCTATTATTATAATATATACAGATAGAATATATAATATTATTGTTATAATATAATAGATATAAAATATTAAATATTATTATCTATATATATATTATATATATATTATTGTATATGTAAATATAAATATATATATATATACTAATAATATTTAAATATAATGATATATTAAATATATATATATTATAATGTATCATATTAAATATTATATATATATCGGATATAATATATATTATTAATATGCATATATATAAATATTGAATATATATTTTATATATTTTAATATATATCTTATATTATTATATTATATATATAATATATATATGATATTGTATATAATATATAATAATATGTAATATTAATATATATATATGTAATAATATTATAATATATAATAATATGTATATTAAATAATATATATAATATATAATAATATATAATATATTCTTATAATATATTATTATTTAATATTATATATATTAATATAATATTATATAATATTATTATATATAATGAGGGCACTCTGGTCATTTGTACCTCTTGTCCAGTCATGTCCCAGTCATACAAAACATATAACAGTACAGTCTACAGTTCTGTCCCAGATATTTCAAACAAAATACAGAACAACAGTTTAGCCCAATCCAGTTCAGTCCAGTTCCATTTTATCCTGTCTTGTTCCCGTATCAAACGCACCCTAAATAAGTGTGTCAGCAAGTTTGTTCAAATGGCATGTGGTGTGGTTAATGATATGCTGCAATGCACATGCAAATATGCAATTGCCCCCCAATTCTCTCTCTCTCTCTCCCTCCCTCCCTATTCTATCCTGCTATTGTTGCAATTTGCAAGTTTGTTTGCTCACCATTCATGCCCACCTTAAATGGAGCTATTTTTAAGCAAGATCACAAGTAAAAATGTCATATTGAGTTTTGTAGGATTTGTAGATTAAACCAAGTTATTCTTATTATTATTTGATTATCAATTTAGATATCAGCTGGATTTATCCTTCAAATATTTAGTATTTATCATTTATTAAGTTTATCAAATAGTATTTATCATTTGTTGGGTTTATCAAATAGTTAGAATTATCAGGAGTTTTATTTTAATTGTTGTTGCCACCAAGAGGTTTAATGCTATTATGTTACTTTTTTCGTATTTTCATTAGGTCAATAAATAGTTTTTTCAACCAATGTGGTTCAGTGTAAATGCTTAAACAATAGATCAATGTGGTTTAATGGTAAGAGTGTTCATTACACATACCCATATAGTTTAGTGTAAGAATGTTCAATTCAGTTTTACAATGTTTCAAATTCGAATCATAGTTATTGCAAGTGGTATATATATATATATATATATATATATATATATATATATATAAGGTTGACACATTTGTCTACCATAACAAATGTATTAGCTTTTTAATTTCAAGTAAATATATGTTAATTTAAATTTTGGGACAAATTTGTAAATAAAATAATGATTTGTTTTGTTAATTTTATGCATGTTTTAATTTCTAGATATTAAGGCTAATTTAATTTAATTGAACTAAATTATATTAAACTTTGTTAGAATAAAAAGGGATTAGGTTTAAGTTTTGAGCAATTGGATTGGAAAAACTTTAATCCAAATTACAATCCGATTAGATTAGATGAGAATATCTAAATTAGAATTGAATCTAGTTGGATAGGATCTCACAATCAAATTCATATGAGAAAATATCTTTTATTTTTACATTTTAGTTTATGAAGAAGTTGAGATGAATGGGACAATGCATATACATAAATCATCATTATAAGTTAATATAGCGAAAACAAAAAAAAACATAATTACTCACTATATCCATTAAAGGTTAAAATGAACACAATGCACATCAATCATACTAATTAATACTCTTTAGAATTTAATTTAGAAACTCATAAAAATCAAATAATATTTTTGTTATTATTAAGCTGGAGTCAAGAGTCACGAGAGGGAGGATGGTATAGAGCGCATGGTGCGCACTTTTGTGAAGGCGGCGCAGGTTTGGGTCACGTGCAGTGGTCAGCGAAAGCACATGGCGAAGGGACAAAAAGGTTTCAATTTTCTGATAATCAAAGGCAGAGATTGCGCTCTTTTTTGACTTTTCTGCCCCCTGTGGGCCCCTTATCCGCAACCTACTTTTTAAACTAGTAACTACCTCAGTACCTCTTTTTCATTTTTCAATGCACCGCCACTGTTCTTTTCCGTAAATATTATTTTTTTAATAGAATACCACCAATCACTGCTTTACTACATCTATCATCTGTCACTACTTATGGTTGATATATATGAAATATATTTAATTTTGTAAATAGATAATGGAGGATAGACCATGTCATAAATCGGATAGTATCCACGTGCATAAACCAAGAAATGAACCTTTTTTTTTTGTTTGGAAAGAAATATGAAAACAAAGATAAAATTAATGGGCAGTGTTTATTGTGTCCTAATAATTAAAAAAATTAAAAAAATATTAATTATATTTACTGTATTAATCAATGTAGTAAAAAATATTTATCTTTCTTATTAATTTTTAGTTACGACGACCTATGACACATGTTAATTCTATCATTAATTAATAATAAGGTATTTTAAATGAATTCAAAATTAATTAATTATTTTTATTTTTGAAATTTGAGAAAGATATAAGTATTTTTTTTTATATAATTAATTCGGGATTAGAGGAAGATAACACGACTTGAATCCACCTTTTTAATGTCGTAATGTGAATGGCATACCTATGAACTAATCTTACCTCATTTATTTTGTTCATTACATATTTTGGGTGAATTTAATTGTCTTCTATTTAAATTCATTTGACACTACAACTGTTTATAGCAATGGTGTGAATATTGACACCCATAAATATTATTAGTACACTCATTTTTATAAATATACATATATCTAAATTTTAAAATATAAATATTACTATAAGCACCCATCATAATGTCAATAGTAACCTCAATGAATTAGGTATATTCATTTTAATACATATTTTTATAAACACTTTTAAATTATTATCACACACAATTTATAAATAAAAATTCATATTATTTTTAGAATCAAATCATCTTTTAATGGTGATCCAATTTACTTTTGGAAATATCTCAAACGTGGGAGCCTTATAAAAGGGAATATGTTGAACCATATATGGGGTCAAAAGATTTTCAATAAAAAAACTTACTAATATCTATAGTTATAGTTACAAAAAAAAATTGTTTATTGATAGAGTTCATAACTATATATAAAAGAAACACAAAAATATATAATTATGTGATGATGAGAAAGTTTGATACTTGAAATAAGATTAGAGTTTAATTAAGGTTTTTCATAAATTTGTTTTTTGAAAGGTAAGTTTTTTTAATAAAGAAATATAGTTGAAGATATTAGTGTAATTAATGAGTGTATATAGTATTTGGTTTAGTTTTTTAATTAAAGTAATTTGTCCTTATTGGTAAATTTTTATTGGGATATTTTTGTAATTAAATTTTTTAATAAAATATAAGTGTATTAATAAGTTTTATGGTTGTCAATATATCGACACCCTTATAGCAGTTGTTTGATTTTTATAATCCAAGATTATATTCAAATATAATCCCAATTTTATTTGAATTTATGATATAAGAATCCTGATATGTTTTTTGAAAATATATAATCATGATTACAACATCTCACATGATGTTATAGAGATTTTTCGATAGTATGACACGTCAACAAAGATAGTAGATAATGCAGAAAATAGTAGTCCACGTCACCAGGTCTGGATACGTTATCAAGAAAACTGATATGGAAGTCAGAAGCGTATCCGCTAAATAAAGTCATCCAGTTAAAGAAGTCTTAATAAGCGAAGATCTTGTTCGCCGAAGATCTCTACTCAGCAAGATCTACTCGACCAAAACAGGAAATATAATCCTATCAATATACACCTTATCAAGCAGAGATTCACTTAGATAGGGAATCTAGGAATCACAATCCAAATAAGGAAATATCTGCATTTCCTCTCCAGTATCAGAGAATTATAACCAGGAAAGAACTCAAAACTTCCATATGGATAAACACCAAACGGAAAATGAGTCATAACCGATCTACTTTACCAGAAGCTTAGCAAGATTCTAATTCAAGAATCCACTACTTGTACGACAAGAACTAGGGCAACCCTAGATCGAACCATATATATACTACTGCAATATCACTGTAAAAGGAGATCAAAAATAAGAGAGGTGTGGCAGTGTGAGAGAACAAAGTTTGTAATCAGTATTTTTCATAGTGAAACACTTTTTTCTGTCGCCCAGCGACACCTATGGATGTTTCTCCGTTATCGGAGTTTTACCACGTAAAATCTCTCTTGTTGTTTCTCTGCTATTATTGCTTTTATTCACAGATCATCACACTGAATCGTTGACCTTGACTTTCTAAAAATCACCGTCAACACATGCAATATATGTTATTTCAGGTTTGATTGTTCATAAATATTACCAAAATCCTTATATTATATATATATATATATATATATGGGGTGAATTCATAAAGAGCCAAAAAGTTTATCAGTTTATTGTTTTTAACCACAAAATTTATTTTTATTGTTTTCGTCAGTTTTCACCACTTCTGGACAAAAAAGTCCTTAAGTTTGAAATTCAAAAAAAAAAAGAAGTTAAAAAGTTAAAGTAGAGCTGTCTGTCGTGAAAACGACATATCAAACTTTTTAGGGTTACAGTAAAAAAACGAGAAAGAGAGAGAGAGGAAGAGAAGAGAAGCCGTCGCTGCCGCTCGCCGTCGCTGCCGCTCGCCGTCGCTGCCCCTCGCCTTCGCAGCCCTCGCACGTCACAGCCCCTCGCACGTCGCTGCCGCTCGCCTTCGCAACTGCTCGCACCTCTATCACCGTAGGTGCTGCTCACCGTGGAGTCTAATAGTTCTTGCCGTCGCTGCGTAGCCGTCACTGTCAGTCGCCGTCGATCGCCACCAGTCGCACCTCTCTCCCAGTCGGTCGATCGCCTCTGTCTGGAGTCCGAATCTGAAGGTTTATTGTTTAACTGACACTTATTTTTTTAATTTCAAATTATGTTAACTTACTTGATTGCTTCTCTGGTTGTAATTATTTATTGATTTATTGATTATCTTTTCTGTCTTCAAATGGTTTCTGGGTTTGTTTGTATTTAGGTTTTTTTTAATTGGATTGCTTGTCAATAAATTTTAAAATGCCGAAAGTCACTTTGCTTGTTCATCACTGGAAAGTGGAAACTCATTTATTTTTCCATCTATTTATCTTTCACCCGAACCTCATGGGTGTCAGTGTAATTTCCCCCCTTTTGAAATTTCAACTTAGAGAGCTGACAGAATTTAATCCTGTAATTTGTTTGTACTAACATGTAACTTATTTATACTAGCATGTAACTTGTTTGGACTGGCATGTAACTTGTATTCAATTAACTTGTTTATACTATCATGTAATTTGTTTATACTGGCATGTAACTTGTTTGTAGTGGCATGCAACTTGTTTGTACTGGCATGTAACTTTTTTTATACTGGCATGTAACTTTTTTTAATACACACTAATGCATTTATTTATTTGATTTGTAGATGGAGAACATAAATTATGCCGATTTTCTCATAAAACGGAGAGTTCGTGGATAAAAAAATCCACCACCAACTTATACTGCAATTTGAATGGTCTCCCAGATATTGTAAAGGTTCTCCAAAAAGTTGGAGAACTACAAGAGTTGCGGAAGACCTGTTTTGGGCACCTACTTGGTTTCCCTAAAGAGTTGACTTTTTCTGCCGGCGTACTTCATAACTTGCTATTGAGGCAGATACATGTACCCGGTGTAATCGGAGCAAATGAGTTGCACTTTTTAGTTGGTGGTGAACTGGCAAAGTTCTCACAAAGGGAGTTTTGTTTGGTCACGGGGCTAAAATTTGGGGTGATGTCGGACATATTCTTGAAACCGTACGCTGCCACTAAAGATGAGATCCATGTTAGGTATTTTGCGAATAATAAGAATATACGACTTACAGACGTATGGGCAAGGTTTATGGCTGGGGGATTTGATCAACCAAAGGATGGTCTGAAGATGGCCCTAGTATTGAGCGCGAACAACGTGTTGTTCGGTCAAGATCTTAGGAGGAAAGCCACATTATGGCTTTTTCAAATGGTGGAGGATTTAGAAGCCTTCAGTTCTTTTTCATGGGGGAGTTATGTATATATGATGACAATCCACTACCTACGACAAGGATTTCGGTCCGCAAATGCACCATTGAAGCACATCGCGCACTATAACTTGTATGGTTTCCCTTGGGCATTAGAGGTGAGATTTCAAATATTATATGAATGCATTTCTCCATAACTTGATTTTTTTGTACAAATATTTGAAGTTTGTTAAAATTTTAGATATGGGCAATGGAAGCTTTCGGATCGTTGATTGATTTGGTGGGGAAAAACTTAGGCCACAGACATCCTCGTTTGAAAAATTGGAGAATATTTAAGAGGCCTCACGATTTCTTTGGGAAATTTGCAAAGTATGAAAAAGAAGTGGCAGATGGAAAGGTTCGTTTTTTGTTTCCCTGTAATTTGTTATAACTGGCATGTAACTTCAATTTATCCTGGCATGTAACTTGATTTTGTCCTGGCATGTAACTTGATTTTGTCCTGGCATGTAACTTGATTTTGGCCTGACATGTAACTTGAATTTAGCCTGGCATGTAACTTCAAATTGAACTAGCATGTAACGTGCATCATGTAACAATACTGGAATTTATTTTGGAATTTGTGTGTCAACTGTGAAATATGTTCTAACTGGCATGTAACTTGAATTTGCACTGTCATGTAACTTGAATTTGCACTGGCATGTAACTTGTGGCATGTAACATCACTGGAATTTGTTTTGGAACTTGTGTGTCAACTGTGAAATATGTTCTAACTCGCATGTAACTTGATTTTAGCCTGGCATGTAACTTGATTTTAGCCTGGCATGTAACTTGAATTTAGCCTGGCATGTAACTTCAAATTGAACTAGCATGTAACTTGCATCATGTAACAATACTGGAATTTATTTTGGAACTTGTGTGTCAACTGTGAAATATGTTCTAACTGGCATATAACTTGAATTTGCACTGTCATGTAACTTGAATTTGCACTGTCATGTAACTTGAATTTGCACTGGCATGTAACTTGTGGCATGTAACATCACTGGAATTTATTTTGGAACTTGTGTGTCAACTGTGAAATATGTTCTAACTGGCATGTAACTTGATTTAGCCTGGCATGTAACTTGAATTTAGCCTGACATGTAACTTCAAATTGAACTAGCATGTAACTTGCATCATGTAACAATACTGGAATTTATTTTGGAACTTGTGTGTCAACTGTGAAATATGTTCTAACTGGCATGTAACTTGAATTTGCACTGTCATGTAACTTGAATTTGCACTGGCATGTAACTGTGGCATGTAACAATACTGGAATTTATTTTGGAACTTGTGTGTCAACTGTTAAATATGTTCTAGCTGGCATGTAACTTCAATTTGTCCTGGCATGTAACTTGAATTTAGCCTGGCATGTAACTTGAAAACGAACTATCATGTAACTTGCAGCATGTAACATGCAGCATGTAACAATACTAGAATTTATTTTAGAACTTGTGTGTCAAGTGTGAAATATGTTCTAACTGGCATGTAACTTGATTTTGGCCTGGCATGTAACTTGAATTTAGCCTGGCATGTAACTTGAAAATGAACTATCATGTAACTTGCAGCATGTAACAATACTGGAATTTATTTTGGAACTTGTGTGTCACAGTGAAATATGTTCTAACTGGCATGTAACTTGAAATTGGCCTGGCATGTAACTTCAATTTAGCCTGGCATGTAACTTGATTTTGGCCTGGCATGTAATTAATTTCATTTTTGTTTATATCAATACTTCAAATAATGATGACACTTTTGTTAATTGTACAGCATGTTGTGTTGGAGGAATTACATCCAACCGACGATGAAAAGACACAGCCTTACTTGGTTGGTGTTGACACAGATTTGTCAGAGGGTCCACAGTTTATAGCACTTAATGTTGAATTAGACGATGGTGAGACACAACCTAACGATGATGTAGATGATGTGATGATGATGGTAATGATAGTGGTAATGATGGAAGTCAGTCACGACCTCAACAAAACAAGCAAAAACCGGTGAAGAGGAAGGTGTCACCTCATAAACAAAAAATGGCAGCAAGGACCAAAAGGCAATGTACATCTCCAGGCATGTCACCGGTAAGTCAATACCTGACCGATGGTAATTGTGCTAAGATAAATACCTACCAATATTAATTGTTTGTTTCTTTCAAAACTTTAGGTGGGTGATGACTCGACAGACTCTTCTCGAATAATGAGGAAGTAATTAGTGCAATGTCAGATCGATTTGAAGACATTGTGAAGGAGATTAAGAAGGAGATTTCGGCAATGGAGGATCGCCTAAACGCACGCCTTACCCTGTGGAGGCAAGTTTGGCTCAACTTGTTAATCAACATCGTCAGGTAACTAATTATGACATTGTTTTAACGGTCATGTAACTTCGTTATGTAGTAGCCATTTTTTGTAACTTGGTCATGACATTGAATTTTTTTGTGCCACGGAGTACCCCTGAAGTGCAAGAGGACTATGTGGAGGGTCCTAATGTTGGTGGGGAGGGTACTGTTGGAAAGGGGTTGGTGAGGGGGATGCTAACCGTACTGAGGCGTTTGATGGGGTGATGGTACTGTTGGAAAGGGGTTTGGCGAGGGTGATGCTACTCTTACTGAGGCGCTTGATGGAGGTGATGGTACTGTCGGAAAGGGGGTTAGTAGGGGTGATAATGACCAAGGTGGACCTGATAGTACCCTTGGTGGGGGTGATGGTACCTTTACTGAGGGGATTGTTGGGGGTGATGATACCCTTAGTGAGGGCCTTCAGATTGTGGTCCATAACATTTTGCTTCAGGAGGGAATAGTGGTGCAGTCCCATCCCCCATCTGAGGACGACTTAACTATGGTAGACTACCTCGCTGTAAAGAATGAGCGTGAGCAGCGTTTGAAGATTACATCTCGCTACATGAATTCACCCTACATTGACCCTTTCCAAGCGTCTGACAAGGAAAAACAAAAGTTAAAGACAGACTATTCACGTTTTAAAAGAAGCAGAAAAGATGCAGCGTAAGTCTCTGTATACATTAACCTTTTTCATACAATCATTTTGGTTTATAATAACTTGTAAGTTAAAAATTGACTGTTCAACACAGGTTGAACGTCGGTACAGACTACTATGCAACAAAACAATTCTTTATGGAGATGGAATCTCCAACATGTTGGTTGTCTAATGAGGTTAGTGATTTCAAGATATATAATTCTGTAACATCATTGACATTTCTGTGAAGAACTTACTTCCATACAAAATTATTGAAAAGTACTAATTTTTATTAATATTATCTTCATGTAGCATATCGTCGCGTATATGAGCTTGTTATGTAAGCAAAGACGGTTGAAATCTGATATTTACAAATCAGACGTTGCAGTGCTATTCTCGGACTTCTTCGTAAGGACTTTATAAATTTTTTTTCCTATATTCGTTGACAAAAATTTACATATAGTAAGAAAATATGTTTATTTTGTAGGCAAAGTTGTGCGAGGAATGGAAGAAATTCCAACCGTATGAGGATGCACCATTGACAGGTGAATTCGATGTACTGTGGTATAAATGTCCAACAGATTGGTTGTTGTATGCATCGGGTGACAAGCCTGGATGGGGAACATGTTGGTCATCTTCGATATGTAAGTACTGTTTCACATGTTATATAACAAATACATTGAACACCACTCATTTTTTTAATCCTTTCTTGCAGTTGTTGGTCCCATGTGCGGTTGGGGATCCAGATGGACATTGGATCTTATGTTAATTGATTTGGAGAAACGAACTGTTTGCATTTATGATCCATTACACCGTTAGAAGAAGATTCCCACTCGTAGGAAGCAAATCACCCCACTTCTGCGTTTCATTCCAGTCATTCTACAGGAGTCCGGGTATTATCAGCAAAAAGGCATACAACCCAATGGGTCAATGTTTACTGTTCAACAATCAATTCCGAAAAAGTTACCCGCACAAATGGACAATGATAGTTGTGGCATTTTCATATGTCGATACATAGACATGTTGATGCGTCATAAATGTTTTTGGGGATGGGGAACCAAGAATGTCCCCTGGTTTAGGGAGGAAATGGCACTAGAGATATTTGCAAATAGTGTAGCATCAGATTGATAACTTTGTTGGTACATCATCATTGTTTTTGATGTTCTTGAAATGTATGGAGTTGTTTACATTGTTAACTGCATAAGTTCTTGAAATGTATGAAGTTTACTT
>JANJYJ010000225.1:0-15000 GCA_033220585.1 Dipteronia sinensis
TTATATATACAAAATATAATATTATATATTAATATATAATAATATTAATATTAATATATATAATATAATATTATATATAAATATATTAAAATATATATAATGATATTATATATATATTATTATGTAATATATGTATATTATATATTAAATTAATAATATTTATAATACTAATATATAATATATTTATATTATATTATATATAATATTATTTTTTATATATATTATTATGTATATATGTATATATTATTATAATAATTATTATATACTATATATAATAATATATATTATATACTATATATATAATATATATTAATACTATTATAATAATATATATACTATATTATTATAATATATATATAATATGTTATATGTTATAATAATATATAATATGTTATATAAATATAATATTATATAAACTTTCATATTTTATTATTATTATCGATAATATATCATGTAATTATAAATGTTTTGTACTTACATGTATTTTGGTCAAAATACAGTTAATTTCACTCAATTCAGTTGTTAACCAAACAAAATAATATTGATTCAGATACTGATTCTAAAGTCCCAAGCAAACAAAGTGAAAATACAGCTCTTAACGTGTGTCTAACAACCTAGAGGGGGGTGAATGGGTTGTTAATCGATTATTACCAATTTTTCGATTAGTCAATATTAATAATATAAACCAACATAAACAAACATACAAAATCAAGTGTAAAGTGCGGAATAATAAATAACACTTGATTTTTACGTGGAAACCCTTCAACAAGGGAAAAACCACGGGATATCCTTCTAGCCACACACGATCACAGAAATCCACTATATGAATAAAAGATTACACCCTCAAGTGATACTCGGACTCTCACTCTAGATAACCTCAGGCTAAGGACACTACCACTCGCCACTCTTGGTTCAATCCCTAGTGATATCCCCTGATACACTACTTTTGGAGTGAGCACCTCCTACTCTACCCGCAGGCCTTTTACAATGGATTCCCTTGACCGATGCTGCCAACCACAACTTGGTTGCAAGACTTCAATGCTTGTGCAACTTCACCCCGAAGCCACAAGACTTGACTCAATGAAGAGTATAAAAGTCTAAGTGTGTATATTGACAATATACTCAATGCAATAATGTGCAAGACTAACCCAAAATGCTTAACTAGATGTTATATGTAATTGAACACCCTAGTTATCAAACAATGCCTACATGCCCATACATAAAGACTCAATTAGATGCGAAAGGATTCTAGCAACCTAATTGTCAAACAAGTCCAACCAACACAAGTTGTCACATAAATAACAAGGGCAATAAATGTGCAATCAAGAATTGCAATTAATGAGGCAATAAACAACCATGTCTAAATCCAAAATAAAGACTTAGCTAGAAGGGCAATGTGGTCCCAAATTCTAGCTATCAATAAGAAACTCAATAGTTGTGTAGAGATTTTTCACTCAACTAATTGTCAACAAACAACCTTGAATATCACGAGAGCTTAACTAGATTGATAACACCAAATCTATCAATCTAATTATCAATTAATCTCTTAAGAATAATCATTCTTAGCTATTTAGGAAGCACACCTAATCATGCAAGCTATCAAATACAACACACAATAAATTCATTACATTAACTAGTTGATTAAAACACAATCTATCAACTTAGTTATCAATTAATCAGACATGAATATTTATAACCTAGCTTTTAGGCAAAATGACCTAATCAATTAAGCTAGCAAATACAAACCCAATCATGTTATCATCAACATAATAATGCATTCAAAAATGATTTCTAGAAATCCTATGCATTAAAAACGAACTCTTGGACTTAAAGAACAATAATCAAGATTAAAGGTTTGGTTCTTACTTACCAAGTCATGAATGATGAAGACCCATGTATGATATGATGCTTTGGATGCTGGGTTTTGGGTTTGGAGAGTTAATGAGCTTAAAGGAAGCTTTCCTCTCTAGATCTCTCTTTCTCTCTCTAGGGTTTCTGTAATTTCAGAGAGCTTGATGAAGAAGAAAAGATAAAGATGTATTTATAGTGGGAAAAACGGGCTGATTAGAAAAGACCAAAATGCCCCGTTTTTGGTATCAGGCGACATGAGAGGCTACATGAAATCGCCTAGGAGAGGCTACATGGAAGTCGCCTAAGAGGCTACATGGATGTCGCCTAACATGTCGCCTAACGTTTGGAGGAAGAAAAACATGTCTGAGGCGACATGGGAGGCGACATGCTCAAGTGGCCTTGCATGTCGCCTAACACACTGGACAGCACTCCATCTCTAGAAACAAGCGACCAAAACATGACCAAACGACATCAAACCTTTCGTATGATATACTGTTGGAAAGGTATGGAAGTCTACTTTCTACTCCAATTTACAGAATGAGTTTTTGATGTCTGTAGAAAGAGTTATGGTCATTTAAGTGACCAAAGGTCAAAACCGGATAACAACAGAGATGCTCTGTTTCAGTGGTCTCTTTGGAGACTTCAAAACCAACCCAAACGGTCATAAAATATTACGAATAATATACCGTTAGAAAGGTATGGAAGTCTACTTTCTACTCCAATTAACAGAACAAGATTTAGATAAACGTAGAAGATTTATGGTCAAAAGAGTGACCAAAGATCAGAATTGGTCAATAACAAAAATTCCCACAATCATGGTATAAAACAATGTAACCAAATAACAATCCAAGAGAGGACAAATGGAACCTCTCTATGGTCACAAATCGCGCTAAGACTTAAGCACACCAATGGCAAGCGCGGTCACAACACAAGCACACCATCGTGCTAGTGAGGACGTTTCCGAACCCACACGGAAAACGTAGAACAAAAACAACCACACGTAAGGACAAACAAAGACGTGCTCGTGTGAGTTGTATAATGGATGCACACATATAAACAATAAAGAACACAAATGCAAGATGAACAAAGCATGCATGAAGTGTGTGTGTGTTGCACCTAAACTCTTCAAGAGACAAAGTCAAGTGAGTATACCTTTTGCTCTTGAAGTCATGGAGATGCTTGGAAGCTTGCCATCATGGACCTAAGCTACCCATTACACAATCATCCCCAAAGTGGTGTGGTTTGTCATGAAATAAGCCAATCATAAAATCGAGGTCCTTACACAAAGAAATCAGTTTTCATTCCTTTCCATTCCAATTCTCATTCCTATTACCATTCCACCATATTAACCAAACGCCACCTTAAATATTTCTGTCGTCCCCAAAAAGAAATTAAAAGTCTATGCTGCGATATTGACTTGACCTATCAACCTTTCAAGTAATCTCAGTTTCGCGGAAGGCCAACCAGCATTGTACAAACCACTTGCATTACATTGATTCATTATTATACCTTTTACATCAGTCTTCATCGTGAGTAAGATCTTTCATTTATAGAGGCCATTTTTTACAAGGAACTTAGGAGATCGCCATCTTTGAATTGTAGAGACCATTGTTTACATGGAATTTAGAAGACTAACATTTTTGGGAAGTTCCACGGATCGTGACAAACCACCTACCTGGGTCGTACCATAGCCAAACTCGGATAATATGCAACTTGGAATTAAAATCTTACTATCGTCCCTAAAAAGAAATGAAAAGTCTATGCTGCGCAATTGACTGACCTATCAACCTTTCATGTAATCTCAGTTTCGCGGAAGCCCAACTAGCATTGCACAAACCACTTGCAATACATTGATGCATTATTCTACCTTTTACATAAGTCTTCATCATGAGTAAGATCTTTCATTTATAGAGGCCATATTTTACAAGGAATTTAGAAGATCGCCATCTTTGAATTGTAGAGACAATTGTTTACACGGAATTTAGAAGACTAACGTTTTTGGGAAGTTCCACAGATCGTGACAAATTGATGCTAAAAGTATTCAATATTACTTGTCTATGGACAACACAGAAGTGACACTGGTGTTCGCAGAAATTAGTAGCAAAAATTGAATTTCTATACTGAAATAAAGTGGAGAAGAGATAAATTGTTTGGGTGGCCGGCATAAAATTGTCCAATAAAATAAGACATGGAAAGAGCTAACAAAACAGAAAAAGTGTTTGATATTTACACCAAGGTGTTCAACGAAAGTTCAAAGAGAGAATGAAAGAAGAAAACTTTGAACGAGCTCCATTAATGGACTTAGAGCTTCGAAGCTTTTCTATTATTGAATATTGTGATTCTACATTCTTTTTACAGAGATCTGAATATATATATATATATAATTTTTCTATTGTCAGTTCCTCCCGATATAAAAGTCTATATATATATATATATATATATATAAATAAATATAAGAGTATTCTCAACCGCACTAAAAGTGTGAGCTTGAAATCAGGAAACCTCTGGCCAATTACATCACTTAAATGTCCACATCAGCAGTTATATATATATATATATAACTATAATATTACTAATCTTAATACAAGTGGACTTAGAGCAACCTGAGAATTGCTATTTATAGTCTGTTCATAAGAGGAGCATTATTGTGATGCTCTCTATTGTACTCTGTTTCTTCGTATATGTTTTCTCTGATGATATGATGATTGTATATACATGTTCGATAAAATGTCTATGAAGATTATTTAATATTTCTAAAAGGGACAATTTTTTATAACTTCCTCAATATGTGTTCAACTTAGTTAATGGTGAAGTAGAATTAAATCAATATACATGTAATTCATTATTTATTTTATTTCACATTCTTTCTATTTTTTTAAGTTTTTTTTGGACTATTGTTGGTGTTTCAAAAACTTTCATACAAACAAGAATGGAGTTTGTCATAGTGAAAAACACAATGGAAATTCACATAAGTTTTCTTACATTTGTTGGTTTAAATTAGTTATTCTCTCTTGAATCAAAATATTTATATCTTCAATTATATGATAATGTATATGTATATATTTATTGGAAAACTTTATTTATTTATATGTGTTTTATTCCATTGTAGTAAAATTTGGACTCAGCCTACTACAACAACTAAGATTTCAAAGGGCAAGAGAATGAGAGATTTCGACAAATTATTAGATAATAATGCTTGTATTCTTGGGTTATAAGTTGACAGTTTTAAAACTATATATTTCACTTTTAATTTACATCGTACTTTATTTGTGAATTCGACGTTTTTGGAAAACAAAAATGAAAACGGTTGAAAAACAGCTGTATGACAGGCCCTAACTGTTTCTCTTATTATTATTATTTTTTCAATTATTATTATTATTATTATTATTATTATTATTATTAACATAACTAAAAAAAATTTCAATAGAAAAATATTATTTAGTAGATGCGGGTTATCCACAAATGAGTGGGTATTTGGGACCATATAAAGGTAAAAGACATCACATTCCAGATTTTTGTTGAGGGAGGCAACCAACACGCCTTCGAGAAGTGTTCAATCAAGCACACTCTTCTCTCTGAAGAGTTATTGAACGTACTTTTAGGGTATGGAAGAAAAAGTGAAAAATTTTAAAGACCATGCCTAATTTTTCATTTAACAAGCAAGTGAAAATAACCTTTACTATCATGACACTTTATAATTACATAAAAAGACATGATTAGCGTGATCGTCATTTTAATGAGAGCAAGAAGTAACAAGATGGGTTGATAGAAGAGGAAATTGACACCAAGGAAGAAAATCATGAGACCTAGGGTCTTGGAGCCCAGGAAAATGAAATATTAAGAAACCAGATAATTGCTAGTTTATTGGGAGATTGATGTTTATCATTTTAAATTTTTACTCATCATGTATTTGTAATACAATATTTTGTTATGTTTTCATTTTACTTTTTATATATTGATTTCAAAAAATTAAAAGGGAATATATGAAGAAAGAAAAAAGAAAAAAAACTGAAGAAAAAAAGAGAGAAAGAGGAAAAAAAATAAAAAAAAAGGTGGGGAAAAAAGAAAGCAAAAGGAGAAAATAAAAAAGCTGGAAAAAATATTAATAAAAGAAAAAATTAAAAAGGTGGAACAAAAGGAAAAAATTAAAAAGCAGGAAAAAAAGAGTGTAAAAGGAAAAAATAAAAAAACTGAAAAACTAGAGAGAAAGGAAAAAATAAAAAGCTGAAAAAAAAGAGAGATAATGGAAAAAATAAAAAGCTGGAAAAAAATAGAAATAGGAAAAAAAAACCAAAAAGTAAAGCAGGAGAAAGAAATACTTAAAGTTGCCACCGTACATTTTATAGGTTTGTCAAAAAGCAGTAGGCCCATTAAGACTCAAGTGAAAGATGTGTGAATGGATTAGTTGATTGACTTGACTGACTTTGTTTATTTTTATTTTGGGATTTGCTAATCTATATGCTCAAATAAGAAAAGTACTGATCAGGTCTAAGTGCATCAACTCTAAAGTATGTTTCAACGATCGAATCATATAATAACATATAACATAGAACTTTCATTTTAAATCCATATCAGGAATCATGAGAAGGGAAGAATCATTAAATTTCTTAACTTCTCTTTTTTCTTTGTTGATCTTTCTCTTCGTTAGAGATGTACATGCAAACGATAGTAAATTGGGGCCTCAAAAGGTGTATTTTGTGATATTATCAAGGCCAACGGCGCCGACCGTTGGCCAACAGCAAACGGGCCACACAGGCCGGGCTGGAAAGCCTAGAGGCCTCAATAAGAGGACTAGCCTAGCTTGTGGCTTGTGCGGGCCTCAGCCTGGCAAGTTTATGGGTCGGGCCGTGACAGGCCCAACCTATAAGTGGGTCATGCCTGTTGGGCTTGGCCTGCCAGGCACAACCCAATTTGACACAACTAATTTGCCTTAAGGAAGACAAAGCGCACTAGTGCTCTTTATGTGGTAGGAGAGTCGACCCGCTTGGCATCATTGAAGTAGGAAGAACCCGAACCCATAAGGATCCTGCCCAGCCCCTATGAGGCAAGCTTAAACCAAAATAAAAAAGATTGGTGTTTTCCAAACTTATTTTGTATTTTCGAGATTTATTTTATAGTTTCTTATACTTATTAGGCATTTTTTTCAATACTTGTATGGAAAAAAAAATGAAATTTTCCATTTTTTTCTTTGTTCATCTACTTCACTGACCTCCATTGGATGTCAATTTCGACCTCTAATGGAGGTCTAACAAATAGACCTCTATTGGAGGCATGTTCCATCTCTATCGATGGAGGTTTTTTAAAAGAAAAAAAAAATCAAGCTTAAAATGACAAAAAAAAGTAATGAAAGAAGCTTATGGCTTTTGTCCATTTTTGCTAATTAAATTCAAATTATTAATCTAGTCCCTGTAGATTTAGCGCTATTTAGGCATATTTCCACATTGTTACCCCCGCCTCCAACCTGTTTAAAAAAGATATTCATTCAGCCTAACAATATCTCAGGTTTGAGTCGCCACCACCGTATATTATAAAAAATATTCATTTTAACCACATAAAACTGTGTATTTGATTTATTTATTTATGAAACACACGTTTGAAATTACATCATAAAAATAATAATACCGTTAATTTATTTGCGGATGAACTAGGAACAAAATCTTTATTATTTTTGTAGACTTTTCAAACTCAATTATTCAGTTTACTATTAATTAATTTGTTTGTTGACTTAAGTTGCCCACCGTACATTTCTTAGGTTTGTCAAAAAGCAGGAGGCCCAATAAGACACAAGTGGAAGATGCGTACCTAAACGCCTCAATGTAAAATCTAAAATGTGACATTCCAAATTAAGCATGTGACTAACTTTTTTTATTATTCCCTTTTTCCAATAAATTATTATTATTATTATTATATTAGTTAAAACTTTTATTTAACAAGAAATAATATTGAGTAGACGCGTGTTATCTACAAATGAGTGGGTAATTGGGACCACGTACAAGCGAAAGATATACCATTTCAAATTTTATTCGAAGCAGGCAACCAACGGATTCTCGAGAAGTGTTCAATCAAGCACACTCTTTTCTCCGAAACGTTATTAAGATCATACCTAATTTTTTTTAATTTAACAACCAAGGGAATATAGTCATTGCAATCATGACACTATATAATTACATAAAGAGACATGCTCTTGGAGCCTAAGAAATTGAAATATTAAGAAATCACATAATTGATGGTTTATTGAGAGATTAATGTTTATCATTTTAAATTTTGACTCAATCATATATTTGTAATACAATAATTTGTTATGTTTTCAATTTACCTTTTATATATTGAGTTCAAAATTTAAAAATCGTGTAAAAAAATTAAAAGGGAATATAGAAAGAAAAATGATAAAAAAAAACTCGGAAAAAAAGAGAAATAGAAAAAAAAATTAAAAAGGAGGAAAATAAAGAAAGAAAAAGGAAAAAAATTAAAAAAGCAGTAGGCCCAGTAAGATACAAGTGGAAGATGTGTCCCTAAACGCCTGAATGTGACATTTAATTGTGCAGTTGACCGACTTTATTTTCTTATTTTGGGATTAGCTAATCTATGCTCAAAGAAAAGTACGCTAAGTGCGTCGACTCTATAGAATGTTTCAACGATCGAATCAACTAATAAATTGTTATATAATAACATAGAACTTTCATTTTAAATTCATATCAGGAATCATGAGAAGGGAAGAATCATCAAATTTCTTAGCTTATCTTTTTCTTTGTTGATCTTTCTCTTCGTTAGAGATGTACAGGCAAGAAAACTTCAACAAATACAGTGTTCTACTTCATGTGGAGACATCAAAAACATAAGCTACCCTTTTCGGCTTAAAGGCGATCCATCTGGATGTGGTGATCCCAACTTTGAACTTTACTGCCAGAGCAACAAAACCATCCTGGAATACCATTCAGGGAAGTACTATGTCAAGAGAATTTCCTATGATGATCGTAAAATCACGGTTGTTGATGTCAACTTAGCCAATGGAATCTGTGGCCTTCCGCAAAAATCTCTATCATATTATAATATATATGATTATAATGATTATCGATATCATATACATTTTTATACTCACTTTACAAATGCAAATTTTGTGAGGTGCTCTAGTAAGATCAGTGATCCCACCTATAGAATACTTCCTTGTTTGAATATTGGAAATCAGTCCTACGTTTATGTTAGTTATGATGGCAACAACTCGATATACGATATTCCGGAGTCATGTTCGTTCATCTCAACGGTTCCTATACGTAAAGCATCAGCGGATGATAATCCTTCGTACGAAACCATCCAGGAGTTGCTGCGGTCAGGTTTTTATCTTAAATGGTCAGTCGGGTGCAAGGATTGCAGACCAGCCGATCGTCACTCTTACAGCTGTGATCTGGATCAGGATAAATGCGTCAAATTGAGTTCGACTGGTACATATTTTCTGCAATATCTGCTTCATGTATTTTTTTTTATAGATTTTTGTGAAATTATTTTTACCATATATCCGTACACTGCCTTAATAATTCATATTTCTTATGCAGATTGGCTCATTTACATAATCTTATCACTTATACTACCACTCCTAGCAAGTTATCTCTTGCGTTTCATTTGCTCCCTGATGGAACTCCTGTTCTTTTTGTGCTCGTTGTATCCACTTAGCTACTTGATATTTAACTGTCTGCCTTACTTTGACATGGATATCGATAATAACCCTCTAAGTCCCTATCTAAATAACATTGTCATTCCCATTTTCATTGTCGAGTTTGCGGCAATTCTTATAGCAAGGCTTATTCTTGCTATACTTTTATTTGTGTTTCTTATACACAAATATAAAACAACCAAGACGACAGTCGATAACGTGGAGAAATTTCTATACAATCAGCAATCCTGGATGCCTAAAAGATACTCTTTCATTGAGATCATTGCAATAACTAATCACTTCGGAGACAAATTAGGACAAGGTGGCTTCGGATCAGTTTATAAAGGAAAACTTCTTAATGGCACCTTAGTTGCCGTTAAAGTGCTTACAAACTCCAAGTTCAGTGGGGAAGAATTCATCAACGAAGTCTCAACGATCGGTAGAATTCACCATATCAATGTAGTGCGATTATTAGGATTCTGTTCCGAGGGATCGAAACGTTCACTTGTGTATGAGTATATGCCTAATGGATCTCTTGATAGGCATATCTTCTCCAAGAAAGGTGATGATCAAGCATTCAGATGGGAGAAACTTCACAAAATTGCTTTAGGAACCGCTCGTGGTATCGAGTACCTCCACAACGGATGTGATGTATGCATTCTTCATTTTGACATCAAGCCTCACAATATCTTGCTAGACCACAATTTCATCCCAAAAGTTGGAGATTTCGGCCTTGCAAAATTTCACCCCAAGGAAAATGATTCATATGCATGAGCGCCACAAGAGGAACGATTGGATACATAGCTCCAGAGTTGATTTCAAGAAATTTCGGCATAGTTTCTTGCAAGTCAGATGTTTACAGTTTTGGGATGTTGTTGTTGGAAATGGCTGGAGGAAGACGGAATTCGTTTGCAAACGCGACTCGTTCAAGCAAAGCGTACTTTCCTTCATGGGTATATGATCAAATGATTAAAGGAAGAGATTTAGAGCTCCAGAATGTGAGTGAAATTGAAGGAGTGATAGCGAGAAAGCTCTGCATAATTGGGTTATGGTGCATTCAAGTGAAGGCAACAGATCGTCCATCGATAACAAAAGTTGTGGAAATGTTGGAAGGAAGCATTGATGATCTGCAAATGCCTCCCAGGCCTTTCTTTGCTTCTTCTTTTAAACAGAGTTCTGTAAGGGAGATCCAATCAGATTCTTCAACAGAATTGCTGGAGTCTGAATCAATCGAGGAATGCTCATATGCTGATACTTATGATGTTTAGTTCCACCATCAATTCTGAACAATCAAGCTTAGATATGTTTAACCTTATTACTAAATCCAAATTCCAACCTGTGTATTACATATTTGTTGAATTGAGTTTAGTTTTATAAATATCCCCTGTTCCTATATTATTAAAAAGCAGAGATTGTATCATTTTATTCAAGATTATATATTTTCCCATTTCACTGGAACTGCATTGAACCAGATGAAGTCATGTTGCTGTTAATTAAATGGTTTTTGTAGTGCAAAGCTCTCTTACAGCAGTTCCAGTTTGGGTTTTTACAGCATCAAAAGATCAAGGACTCGAATTTTATTTGATTTTGCACTAATTGATGTTGAGAATCATATTGTTAAAATGGCATGTATATATCATCGGGTTTCCTTACGGAAATTTCATTGCTTTTTAATATATGTTTGCTTTCCAACGCAAGCGTCGTATTTGTTTACTGATTTGTAATTGAGATTCAACATTTATGTCCTAATTAGCTTCTTTATAAAATTTCTGTTTTCGTGAACGTTAAGAAGATGATAAGGAAATAGGTAATGATATAGAAGCCTTGATCCAGGAGGATGCAGCTCATTGAACTTGGATTTTAAATCATAAAAGCTAATTGGAAGAAAAGAGATGTATAAGCAATTCTTCATATATATTCAGACTGACTTGAGACATTCTGAATTTGCATCCTTGTATTACCAACTATGCTTGTAATTGGAAAAACCATTAACATCATGACTAAGAAACCTGCCAAATTCTACTAGAAATTCGAAACCGAATAGTATAAATGTTTTAATCATACATTTGGAAAACAAACCAGAAATTCGAAACTGAATAGTACAAATGATACATAAATTCACAAGTTCGCATACACCAATTATTTCATTTCAAGTGGCAAATAGATTTCCACACCAAACAATATATGTTCTATGAATGCGAAAAATCAAAGTGTAAGAGTTATGAGAAAATATGGTCAATTTATGCTTACCACTTTGAATAGAAGATCTATTGTAGTAGTTAGGTTGCCTTTCCAAAATCCTTCACCCTCTGCTTTTGCTGTTTGTAGTTTGTGTTTCCTTGGTGTGCTTAAGACTCCTCCAGAAAAAATCTTCGTATTTTCTTTCCATCTTTCACAACAAGATTTCCAGATCCGAAGAGCACTGCGACTGGATTCTGAGGATTTCTTGATGCGTTGGACGACCGAACAATGTCGTTTGTGCTCTTAAGAAGGACAAGAATACCTCTGGAATCGATATGTAGAACTCCTGAGGGATCAGAAATTGGGAAATCTCTGTTGGCTACCCATAAAGTTGTCATTGGAGCTACTTTCTTGTACCAAATTCTCAGGGGATTGGCCAAGTGTCATTGTGTCCAGTGTAGTGGTGGCAATTCTTATGGAAGAAATTGAAAACAGTATAGAATAAGAAATCTGAAGCATTTCATTGTTGACTCTCTCATGCTTGCACTTACAGTCCAGTTTATCTCTTATTTTTTGTTGCCAAATTAAGCCTAGCGCGAATCGCATCAGTACAGATTTTACGGAACTTGGGATTTATAGTCTTTGTATGTTTTATAGGTTGCACAAGTGACTCCACTTGTCAACCTGTAACACTGTCACAGTAACCTCAATTTCTGGGCAAAGGCTACTAGCATTGCATGATCTACTTGCAATACATTCATTTGTTGCTCTGCCATTTACTTGAGTCTTCAATGCAGCCCTGTGATTTCCTTTCCATCATTTCTTCACAAGAATCTTGTCAAAGGTAGTTTGGAATCTAGCTCAAAAGATCCTAGTTCAAATCAAACCACAACCTTTAAGTCCAGCACAGAAGCTTCCAGTACGTGCCGCAGCTAACTTTGGCAAATATTCTACAATGCTTGCCTTCCTAGTTTGTTATCGTACAAGAGCAGATCCGAGAATTAGCACTACTGGCATCCCGAGATTAGTGAACAGTTAATTAGGTTGTTAAGCTGTAAAATCATGTCTATATTAATTAATAAAAAGGTTTAATTTCTTTTCTAGCTGATTTAGTTCTTCAAAGTTGTTTATAACGAAGGTTTAGCTAGCTAAAGCATTTCATCAAACACTATTCGATTTTCATCAAACACCTGTAAATCTTACAATCTAACTTCTGTTATCCTCAGTAATGCAATATAAACCAGTAAAATGATGTTTATTGCTCCATTAGATAATCTTATTCTTAACAATCTCTTGTTGAAACAAAACAAAAATTACTTTACAATCAATTTTTAATGTTCTAGTTACACCAATTCAATTGTACATGTCACAGATCAAACAAATTTGAAAAGAAGCATGTCAAGGGCCATGAAAGCTAGAGTCTCGTTTTTACCTGTGTAGAAGACGACAACAGGGGATGAGAAACTTCAAAACTACACTGATTTCGGTTGAATCGGTTACAACCAACCGATTTAATCGAACAGCAGCTTGTTCAACATTTTTGGACAAAGACATGAGACATCGTGTTGTTGTCGAGAATCTTTCATTTCTCAGTTCTCACCTCGTGAACTCTTTCTTTCTCCACTCTGGTAACCAGATTGACTCGATGATCACGGCTGTTTCTTGCTCTTAGTCTTGACCAAGTCAACTCGTGACGTGCCTGAACACGTTACAAGTCGACTCGTGACGTGCCGTATAATAATCTGAGTCAACTCGTGATGCGCTTAGACATGTTATGGGTCAATTTAGAACTTACAAAATCTTACAACGAGTCGACTCATGATGGATCCAATCCAAGTCCAGTAAAGCTCAAAACAATTAGTCTTGGACTGGGCCTACCAAGCACTAAAACGAAGCATGAATGGGCTAATGGGCAGCCCAAACCTGAAGCCTATCTAATTATATATAATTATTTTGAAACCTTCTGTTTTACAATAATTACTTATTTCATAATTTCAATGATAAAACAAAAAATTATTAATACATCATAATAAAATCAATCAATTTATATAATAATTATAAGATGTAATATAATAATTAAAAAAAAAAAAACATAATTTTAAACATATGTAATATGTTATCCTCAGCAATGCAATATGAACAAGTAAAATGATGGTTACTGCTCCATTAGATAATCTTATTCTTAACCATCTCTTGTTGAAGCACAAATGTAGTATTTGACAATACATGTCCTTAGCAAAATTGAAATACTTATCCAAGTTTTGGAACCAGATTTACACAAGGGAATGGGGTGCTATTCGCAATCATTGCATGATACAACATATGCTGTTTACATCTAATACTTCAGTGGACAAGTAATTAAGGAAAGAGAGAAATCAACTGATGATTGGTGAACAATGTTGATTACTTGTTTCAATCTGATTTTCCCGGAACCGCTTTGCTTTTCTCTGTATATCGGTGTTCTTTAACGAGGCTGTAACAATGATATGGTGACTTCATTGGTTGAAGATGATAAATGCTTGCTTGTTGATGACTATGATTCAGGCATATTTCTTTCCGAAAAAAACCAGGCTGTTTTGGTTGAGGCAATGAACCTTCACTGCCCAACATTAGAACCACAGTTGACATGTTTGGCCTGTCTTCTGGTCCTTGTTGCACACATAACAATCCGATATGAATGTATCGTAATATTTCAGATGAGGCAGCAGAGTAATCTAATGATTTATCGATTAGTTCCACTGCCCTTTCTTCATTCCGGAGTCTCCATGCCTGAAACAAGTAAAAACAAATAGTTATTGCCTAATTCTTCAAGTCCATACAAAGAAATGAGCTTGGCATCAGATCAATCATTCTATAAGCTTACATGTCCAAAAGATTAAGATTGTGGTCACTGTGGCAAAATCCTCTATTTCTCTTCCCACTTATTATCTCTAGTACTAAAACACCAAAACTGTAGACGTCAGATTTCACCGAGAAGATCCCATCTATTGTATATTCAGGAGACATATATCCACTGCAAAGAGAGAATGGGGTTAATGGGTAATGATAAATAATTAAAGAATCACTAGGTGTATTTGCTATGTTCCAACAACTCTATTGGTTTCCGCTTCAGTTTGATCTCCCCCAAATGACCTAGCCAAGCCAAAGTCTAAAATTTTCGGATTCATATCATTATCTAATAAAACATTACTGGCTTTAAGATCTCTATGTATAATCCTCAATCTCGAGTTTTGATGAAGATAAAGAAGCCCTCTAGCAATCCCTTTAATAATTTGGATGCACTTGCTCCAATCCAGAAATTCTCTTCTTGTTATAACTGA
>JANJYJ010000225.1:20000-30217 GCA_033220585.1 Dipteronia sinensis
CATTGTGAAGTCACCCTGAGAAGGGTCATTTGAGCTCTTCCAGGAAGATAAAAACCACTCCTGACCAGTTACCAAGTTACTCCAAGCTTCATGCCTGGTAATAAGGTATCACCAGATGATCAAAGCTCTGCCATAAAAATTTATCTGGTTTGTAATCATTTCCATCTTTCACAACCAAATTTCCTGATTCTAAGAGCACTGCAACTGGATTCTTGGGAGCTCTCCGATGCGTTCGAAGAACCAAACAATGTTGTTTGTGCTATTAAGAAGTACAAGAATTCCTCTGGAATTGATATGTAGAATTCCCGAAGGATCAGAAATTGGAGCATCTCTATTAGCTACCCATACTGTTGTCACTGGAGCTATATCCTTGTACCAAATTCCCAGGTATCGGCTTCTCGATGTGGCCTGGACTGAAGAATCCCCAGCTCATAGCGTGATCTGCTGAAACTACTGTCTCACCATCTCTAATGGATTGGCCAGTGTGATTGTGTCCAGTGTAGTGGGTGGCAATTCTTGTGAAGAAAATAGAAAACTGTATAGAATAAGAAATTTGAAGCATTCCATTATTGACTCTCTCATGCCTGCAATTGCATGAGTACTATTAGGGAACCTGGAATTTAATGCGTTGGTTATATGGACACCAAAAAGAGAAGAAAACTCAAAAGCATTAGAGCATCTTGAATGTATTGTACCAAATTTACACCAATTTAGTGCCAAAAAGAGAATCTTGGGAGAATATGTTTATACCAAATATTTTCCACTTCAATGTTCCATACCAAATTTTTACACCAAAAGAGTATCTTTAAAGAATATTCTCTGAATAAATTATTATAAAATTTTAAATTTGTTAAATGTATATTTAATGAGTACATTAATTAAATTAAATATGTATATCAATAATGGTGTCATTTAAAAGATCTCAACGATAGCTTTCAACGGTATTTCTTTTGGAATACATATTATTATAATTAGTATGAGACAGTTAAATTGGTAACTTTTAAAATAAAATGAGTGAGGTGACATTTAGAGAAAAAAATTTAAAAAAAAAAAGTTTTGGTGTAGCTACAGGACATCTGTAGCTATACCAAATTTTTCGTTTTGGGAAGTTGGGATTAGTGTATTCGTTGGACTAGATTTTTTACAACAATTAATATTTTTGGTGCATTTAATGGTGTTTGGTATGATTTTTAAAAGAATCAAAAGCGATTTTTAATATTAGAATCTATTCGGAAGTTTTTTTAGTTGTTCGGCAAAACTCAAAACAGATTTTTTAATATATGTATTGTTTCAATTACCCTTTATAAAAGTCATTTTATGTCTATTTGGAAAAACCTAAAATTTGAGCTTTCCCAAAAGTTTTTTTGAGCTTTTTAAAATATATGAATTGTCTCACTACCCTTTATAAATTTTAGATATTCAACCACAACTCTTTTATTATAAATACATTGTCAACACCTTTTTCGTAATTCATTCAATCAAAAACTATTTCTAAAAATACAATGTCAACATTTTTTTTTGGTAATTTGCACAACCAAAAATCTTTTTTGTTAGACGTTCTACTCATTAAAAACTCTACTACAAAAACATCACTCTGGAAAACTCTACTTGAAAAAGCCATAACAAACACACCCTTCATTGATCGTTGGAGATGCTCTTAAGACTCCATAACTAACTTGACCTGTCAATCTGTCAAGTGACCTCATTTTCTGGATAAATATTATGACATTTTTATTGATGTCTTGATCAACCTTTTACATCGGTCTTCAATGCAGCCTAGTGCTTCATTTTTGTTTTTTTGTACACAAGGATCTTGGGAGATGTGACAAAGACTAATTTATCTGTTATGTTGTTAATTTAGTGTTTGATCGTTTTCTATAAACTTAAAGCTTTTAGATTGGTTGGTTTCGGTATTGGAGTTTGGTATGATTCAAGAGTTTGGGTTCAAATCCCCTCACCCAATTGAATTTGTTCTAAGTTTGAATATGTATTTAGGTCCCCACACATGATTGAATTTGTTAGAGTTTTGAATAGGGGTTAGATTTAAGCTACGTGCAAGTCTATTGGTTTAACGCATAGCATAATGGATGCTTAAATACCAGCGTTGGACCCTTTCATAGTAAGCCTAACTTTAAGTCCGTTGGTTTCAAAAATTAGCACCAATAAGTTGAACCATCTTCATCCTTACAAGTCAATTATAATTGTGAGGTAGTACAAATTAAGGTAATCACACACAGCCACAAAAATTCTAGTGGTTCAAGTTCCATTTTAGGTCTAAATCCACAGATGGATATGACAAAAAAGTGCACTATTGAATCCAAATTTCTCCATTGTTGGAAGATATTTGACAAACTTGAGGAAAGTTATGAATGATAGATAGTACATGGCTTTATGCATTTCTTTGGTTTATGTTTGTTTGATAAAAAACAGATGCATAAATTAGCAGAAGAAAACCAATAAAAAAGCAAACAGCTAGTATCCCCTATAATCATCATATAAGGACGATTCCAACCATTCAACCAAAGCTTGTTTTTTTATTCATTATTTAAAATGGAGTGGAATGCTATTCACAAGCATGTTATGATGCAACATATGCTGTTTGATCTAATAGTCAAGCAATATTTTCAGAAGGTGATCTATCTCTCTTGTATTCTATGGACAATCAATTAAAGAAACAAACATCAACTGATGATTAGGAACACTGTTGATTACTTGCTTCAATCAGATTGTTGCAAGAAACCCCTTTGCTTTTCTCTGTATAGCAGTCTCTCCCATTTCAGGCAAATGCATATGGCCACCACCCAAAGGGCTTGACAGACAAAGCTGAGGAGGAGGATGAAGTGGAGACAAAAAGTTCATATCTTGAAGAAGTGATGATCCTGTTACGATAGGTCTTCAAATGTTGAAAATTCATTTTTAACTGAATATTAAATTTTTGGGTGGAGAGATGAGGACCCATCGATGAGATCCAACATCAATTTCTGTTATTTATTATTTTATTTTATTTTGTGATAAATCATTTCTGTCTTTTTTTTGTGATAAATATGGAGATCCAAAATTTTTAAGATTTTTTAATGGGCAAATTAGACAAACATGCCTTGATTATATACATTATTATACTAAAACCCGTAAAAGTATCATAATAACAAAAATATACCTTATGACCTGTTGACTAACGGATGTCAACTATTGACCACCGTTAGTTAGCTATTAATAAGGGGCAATGTTACCTTTGCCCTTATAGAAATAATACTTAATTATATAAAATCAGATAATTAATTAAAAATAAAAATATTAGAAAAAAAATAATGATCACTTCTTATTCATCAAACACATCAAAATCCAAACTTGACTTACAATTGAGTATTATATCTAACAATGAAAACCTTAAAACAATATTGATACAAGTCATTGAAATGGGATCCGAAAAAAATCTCATATCAAAATCAACTAAAGCTGAAATCAAATAGAACACACCCAAAAACAAAGAAGCTCAAATCTTCATGATCTGCAAAACTACAATATCATTTCTGCATAAAAAAATGACAATACATAAAATATATATTTGGAATATCAAATAGAAACAAAGAGAAAATGTTGCATTTCATCCACTCAACTTATTCCCTCTATTTTACTTCTCTCACCCAAATTATCAAACACCTAATAGACAACCACAAAATCTCTCAAAGCCTCTCTACAGAACCACAATTCAAAACAGTTCAACATCACCATTAAAAAGAAAAAGAAAATTAAAAAAATGAGATGGAGTCTGCTCATTCGCGAAAAGTAGACCACTTCTCTACGAGGAGCAAATTTGCTCTTCGTGGAGGACCGAATTGCTCCTTTCACCAGCAGTGTAGTTGATTTTCTTTTTAATTTCTTTATTAAAGAGTTAATATTTTAATTTGAATGTGTAAGGACCTCTATTTATGATTGGCTTATTTCATGACAAACCACAATGTGATTGTTATGTAACGGGTAGCTTAGGTGATTGTACTTGACATGCTTCCGAACATCCCAAAGTGCTTCAAGAAGGTATATCACTTAACTTAATTTCTTTGAAGAGATTTAGTTGTGCACACACACACACACACTCACTAGTCATGCATGCTTTGTTCACCTTGCATTTGTGTTCATTATGGTTTATATGTGTGCATCATTTACACTTTGCACACACACTTACATGCATTTGTATTGACATGCATTTATTCCATGTTGCTCATGTGTGCATTTCTTCACAATCACACTAGCACTTCATTTTTAGATCTAAGTGTGGTTGTTGCGTTCGCGCTCGCACGTCTTGATGTGCTTGTTTGCCCGTTGATAGGCCATGTGCCAGGTAGCTACCCGCGCAGCCACCAGCGCAGTTATCCTGGTGCAGGTTTGGTCCCCGGTCCACTTGTTTGTTCGCCGGTCTTGAACCAGCAAAGTCCTCGTGTGTGGTTCAGTGCGCGGGTCACTACCTGTGCAGTAGAACAACACAGTTGGCCCTGATGCGTTTTGGTTCTCGGTTCGCTGGTATGTTCGCTGGTCTCAAACCAGCAAACCCATATGTGCGGGTCAGTGCGAGGGTTCCTACACAGGCACTGGACCCGCGCACTACGACTTGTTTTCCTTGTCTTTTTGTAAACTTTCCAAAACGATGTAGTTTCATTTAGGGTTTCTATATAAATGTTCTGTTCTCTCCCATTTCGTTCTTAGAGCTTCAGAATTGATTCTTAGAGAGAGGAAGTATTTCTTAAGAGAGAGAAGCTCCAAAAGTTATCCTTTAACTCTCTAAACCCAAACCCATCATTCATTCATGAGTCAAACATCATCTAGCTTCATCTAGGATGTGTTCTTGCATGGGTCTTCATCAATATACATGACTTGGTAAGTAGAATACCATCTACACTTATTCTAGTGTTCTTGCTTAACAAGAAATCTCATTTATGACTTATTTGCATGAAGATTAGTTTTTTAATTGCAAGTTGAGATTTTTATGTTGATTGTTGGGTTTGTTTGTGATAGCTAGCATTTAGGACCATTTTGCCCATTAGCAAAATCTTTATGCCTTGCATTTAGATATTGTTGATTATGACTTATTGATTGCACTCATTAATTGCATATTTATTGTCCTTGCCATTTTGTGTGACAACTTGTGTTGATGTGACTTTATTTGATAACTAGATTTTAGACTTGCATATATATATATATATATATATATATATATATATATCTTTAAGTCTTTATGAGCATTCATATAGACATGATTGATATCTAGGATTGCTTTTATTGCCATCATTTAATCTCTAGATAAACATTTAGTGTTGCTTAGCATTGATTGCATTTAGAATATATTCATATATTCACATAGGTTGTTGATCTCTTCGTGAGAGTTAAGTCTTGTGACTACGGATGTGTAGTGCACAGGCAAAGGGTCAAGAATCACTATAAAGGCCTGCGGGTAGTAGTGGTGGGTTAGTAACCGAGAATGGTGTAACTAGAGGTCAACGTAAGTTGTAAACATCATTACAATAGTGGATTTAAGGATCAAGTGTGGTTAGAAGGATAACACGTGAGTTTTACCCAGTTAGAGGGTTTCTCACGTAAATCAATCAACGTGTCATTTATTGTTTTCCGCACTTTAATTATGTTGGTTGTATTTGATTGTGTTGGGTTATTTTTGTTAATATTGACTAATCAAAAAAGTTGGTTGTCGGGTTATTTTTGTTAATATTGACTAATCAAAAAAGTTGGTTGTCGGGTTATTTTTGTTAATATTGACTAATCGAAAAAGTTGCCCCCCCCACCCCACCCCACCCCCAAGGTTGTGTTGTTTAGACACACACACACACCTTTGTGTATTTTCATAATGTGTGGGCAAGGAAAAGATATAGTTACGACATTTGGGTGAAGAAGATTTCACCCAAATGTCGTAACTATATCTTTTCCTTGCCCACACATTATGAAAATACACAAAGGTGTGTGTGTGTGTGTGTGTGTGTGTGTTGTGTGTGTCGGGGGGGGGGGGGGGTGTGAATGTGTTGTTAATCGATTAGTTACCAACTTTTTCGATTAGTCAATATTAACAAAAATAACCCGACAACCAACTTTTTTGATTAGTCAATATTAACAAAAATAACCCAACACAATCAAATACAACCAACATAATTAAAGTGCGGAAAACAATAAATGACACGTTGATTGATTTACGTGAAAAACCCTCTAACTGGGTAAAACTCACGGGCTATCCTTCTAACCACACTTGATCCTTAAATCCATTATTGTAATGATGTTTACAACTTACGTTGACCTCTAGTTACACCATTCTCGGTTACTAACCCACCACTACTACCCGCAGGCCTTTATAGTGATTCTTGACCCTTTGCTTGTGCACTACACATCCGTAGTCACAAGACTTAACTCTCACGAAGAGATCAGTGTTGTTTAGACACACACACACACCTTTGTGTATTTTCAGAATGTGTGGGCAAGGAAAATATAGTTACGACATTTGGGTGAAGAAGATGTTAGGGATATTTGGGGAAGATGGAGATGAAAATGATACTTTTTTAAATTAATATTTATTTTACATATAATTAGTTGTTTAGTTTAAATTAATATAAACTTCTTGGAGTTGATGTGGCGAGATGTCATTCGAAAATCTGTTATATTTTTTATTTATTGAAACATTGAATAAAATATAGTTTTGCCCCTTTGTTGTTACTAACTAACGGTTGTACGGTTTACCACCATTAGTCAACAGGCTATATGGTATGTTTGTGTTTATTATATTATTACAGGTTTTAGTGCAATTATACGTATAATCAGGGTAAGTTAGTGCAATTTACCCTTTCTTAATTTACTTTTTTGTATTGTTTGTTTTTGAGATATTTTTCTTTTTATTAATATTTAATTGTAAATTACAAAATATTCTGACATTCATTAAATGAGTCTAACGTGTATAGTATATACAGTGTTAAAGGACGAAATTACCCTTCCTCACAAGGTCAACAGTTAGATATGACGTTCGTTGACTAAGGTGAGTGTTAGTTAATGATAAAGTTATTTTCACGTGTAAAAGAGTAAACCTCAAGGGAGTTTGGTATAACTTGTTCTATAATTTAATAGAACTCATCATGATTTTCAATTTAAGTAAACATAATGTTATAATAACTCATTAGTTCCCATGCGGCCATGCGTAATACAACAATCCACAAACAATAATAATAATAATAATAATTCAAGATAATTGTGCTCTCGTGCGTGATTGCGTGCAAACAGAATTCGATAACTATAGTACGAACAATAAGGAAACAATTCAAAGATAATCATTTGTAGAATTATAATTCTACTTTGTTTAAATTTGGTGTCCAAATCTAACGTCCAAATGATGTAGCAATATTATTATCCATTCATTTAAATTGTATTAGATTTACATGATTTAAATGAATAGATTAGAATGTTGCCACATCATTTGGGTACCAGATTTAGACAAACTATCATTACTCTTTGTAGAATTAGACGGCGACAAATAACAACGCATAAGACAAACTAAAGTGGAAAAAACAAACCAACACATGGCTTAAATTCGTAAAACGGATCTAACTGTATGGTTTTATATAACAAAACCGTATGGTCTGGTCCCATCTATTGTCCAAACTTATCGAACCCGGACCGGACCGTAAACCGAATACTTTTAACACGCACTTTTTTCCAAACCACACCCAAAACTCTTCAATAAGACTTCAAAAAAATAAAACATTAAAGTCAAAAACTCTGATTTATTATTTCATATGTGTTTTATTAACTCACCAACTTTAGTGTAAGGTCGAAAGAACTTTAAGATGAAATTGAATTTTTTTTTCATTTACTTTATGAAGTTATCATTCGTTTAGCATTGAATAATAGTAAATTATATATATATATATATATATATATATATATATATATACAAAATTAAACTAAGACAGCACCACAAATACATAACAAGTGATTTGATTAATACTTATTTTTGTTTCTACTTTCTAATCATCAGGTATAAAACAACCAATCTTCATTGTAAATGTGTTTCCAAGTTATTTTATTTTATTTTGATTTTTCTTGTTATTTTAATTTGAAATGTATTTATCTAAATTAAAATTGAAATGTATGTTTTTTTTCAAAAATAAAAATGTATGTAACTTCTCATTACATTTTAATTTTTTTATTGATAAGTTAAAAACGCTATACCAAACCGGACCGAACTGAACCAATATAATTTGATTTGGCCTGGTCTGAAAAAGTGATTAGTCCAAACTGGTTCAGTTTTTCAAAAGACCAAAATTTTTGGTTTGTTCAAGTCCTAATTGGAACCGGACCAAACCAGACCGTGCCCAACCCTAATTACATCAATATAATTGGGTTTAAAACCTATTAAATACACCAAGCTCAATATTCAGTTGTGATCACAATAGCATATTGGATTTTCAAGCAATTCAGTTAAGTTACAGTTCAACTAGTTTTAGTAAACCAAAAACTCAATCAATAACAGCCCAGAAATACAGAAATTCTAACATTCACATCCACTTTATGTTGTACAATGGGGTTCTTTATGGGTGCATTTTGTACGCAGGACAGGATGGGACCGGACAACGTGGGACAACTTTCTCTTATCCCACGTTTAGCGCGTTTTAAATGTAGGATAGGACTGGACAACGTGGGACAAAAAACATGGAATCTTGTCCCACCCAAGACCCTCGGCTTGACTTGTCCCATGCATGTGGCAAGTCTCAAAAAGATTTTTTTACCTTTGATATTTCTAAAAATTATAAACATGCCAACTATAAAATAAAACCCAAAGCACTTTCCCTTTCTCAGTCTCTCTCTCTTCTTTCTCTTTCTCCGTTCGATCTCTTTCTATTTCAAGTATTGGGTTTTCGATTTAGGGTTCTTGATTGGGTTTTCGGATCGAAAGAGATTTGAGTGGTGGTTGTTGGGTTTTCGATTTTGTGGAATTCCACAAATCGAAAACCCAAATCTTCAAAATGATTGGGTATCTTGGCAAATTATCCATACAAAAAGAAGCACAAATAATTCCACAAAATCCAGACCCAACATCCACCAACACAAATAATTTCTTTCTCTCTTTCTCTTCAGCGTCTGGTCTGGATTAGTGGTTGTTGGGTCTTCGATTTTGTGGACTTATTTGTGCTTCTTTTTGTATGGATATGTTTGGGTGATGACCGATGAAGATCGGTGATGTATGGATGATGAAGATGAAGATGAAGTTGGGTGATGTTTGGATGATGAAGGATGATTTTGAAATCTGAAAATGGTGTTTGGGAGGTGAGAAAATGAAAGAGAATGAAAAGGAAAAATAATTTGGAAAGATTAAAAAAACAAAAAAAATCTGTTGATGCTCTTCAAAATGATTCACTGTTTCTTTTAATTATTTGTGTTCTTTTTTATGGATATGCCTAGGTGATGATTGATGAAGATCGGTGATGTATGGATGATGAAGATAGATGTTCGGCTGATGATGTTTGGATGATGAAAGATGATTTTGAAATCTGAAAATAGTGTTTGGGAGGTGAGAAAATGAGAGCGAATGATCAAAAGGAAAAATAATTTGGAAAGATAAAAAAAAATTGATAAAATGAGTCTTCCAAAACAAATTTTGCTATGGGGAACACTCTGGTCATTTGAACTTCTTGTCCCATCATGACTCAGTCATACTAAAAGCATAACAGTACATTTAACGGTCATGTCCCAGACATTCCAAACAAACGGAACAACTGTCATGTCCCGTCCCGTCCTATTCTATCCTATCATATCCCCTCCCTGAACTAAACGCACCTATTAGACTGATATAGACAGATTTCTTACTAAAAAAATGTTTGCTGTGTTACATGTTTAGTCTATGTTTTGGTCCTTGTTGAGGCAATGAGCCTTCACCACCCAACCATATAGAGCCACAAAACATGATCGACATGATTGCATGCATACGTAATATTTTACAGTAATGCAATATAAAAGTCTGTGCACTCACCTAGTTGAGCATCGAAGGGTTTTCACTGGCGAAACTGTTAGTGACCCCCGACCTTTTTCTTGAATTGCAGGCCAAGGTAGTTCCCGAAGGCATACGACACTCGTTGTCCGAAGGCATCCAAAAGCCATTTTCTCTATTGACAAAGGTGGATCCCCGTCCCATCCATCACTCACTTGTATAGCTAATTTCACGGGGTCAATAAAAT
>JANJYJ010000222.1:7500-29560 GCA_033220585.1 Dipteronia sinensis
GACCGTCGGTCCGGCAACCGACGACGGTGCCTCGGAAATGGTGTGTCGGTTCGGTAATTTTTACCCTTTACGGGGGGTAGGGGGGTCATGTTGATTATTAGCCTTAGCCTTAGCCTTAGCCGTCGGCCGGCGGTCCGGCGGTACGGCGAACAAGGTTGGATGGATGGTGCCTTGGCTTGGCCACGACGGGCGTGCGATGGTGCCTACGGAAAAAAAAAAAAAGTCGCTCGGAATTTTCTCAAATTTAGCACGCTAATTTTTTACGCTATATTAATCGTTTCTGGAGAAAATATCATTCAAATTCTCGAAAACGAAAGTTGCCTTGGTGTTGCAGCACCGCCAAGCGCGTTCGTGCCTTGGCACATTGCAGCCGCGCGCGCTGGTGCAATTCCAAGGGCAAGCCAAGGCGCGCGCTGGTGCCTTGGCCTGGCAAGCCAAGGGCACTGGAGCCTCGGAAAAAAAAAAAAAAAAAAAAAAGTCGCTCGGAATTTCGTCAAATTTGGCATGGTAGTCTAATACGGTATCCTAAGCATTTCTGGAGAAAAACTCCTTAGAACCAACGAAAACGACGGATTTACGTGGGTGGTGACGACTCAAACAAAAGTGTGTTTTGTGCCTTGGCGTGGCAAGCCAAGCGCGCTGGTGCCTTGCGAGGGGCACGCCAAGCGCGCTGGTGCCTTGCGAGGGGCACGCCAAGCGCGCTGGCGCCATTCCAAGGGCAAGCCAAGCGCGACGGTGCCTTGCGAGGGGCACGCCAAGCGCGATGGTGCCTTGCAAGGGGCACGCCAAGCGCGCTGGTGCCATTCCAAGGGCAAGCCAAGCGCGACGGTGCCTTGGCCTGGCAAGCCAAGGGCACTGGTGCCTCGGAAAAAAAAAAAAAAAAAAAAAAAGTCGCTCGGAATTTCCTCAAATTTGGCATGGTAATCTAATACGGTATCCTAAGCATTTCTGGAGAAAATCTCCTAAAAGTTCTCAAAACCGAAGGATTTACGTGGGGGGTGACCACTCAAACAAAAGTGTGTTTTGTGCCTTGGCGTGGCAAGCCAAGCGCGCTGGTGCCTTGCGAGGGGCACGCCAAACGCGCTGGTGCCTTGCGAGGGGCACCCCAAGCGCGCTGGCGCCTTGGCAGGGGCACGCCAAGCCGGTGTTGGTGCTTGTTGTGGCACGACAAGCGCGCTGGTGCCATTCCAAGGGCAAGCCAAGCGCGCTGGTGCCATTCCAAGGGCAAGCCAAGCGCGACGGTGCCTTGGCCTGGCAAGCCAAGGGCACTGGTGCCTCGGAAAAAAAAAAAAAAAAAAAAGTCGCTCGGAATTTAGTCAAATTTGGCATGGTAGTCTAAGACGGTATCCTAAGCATTTCTGGAGAAAAACTCCTTAGAACCAACAAAAACAACGGATTTACGTGGGTGGTGACGACTCAAACAAAAGTGTGTTTTGTGCCTTGGCGTGGCAAGCCAAGCGCGCTGGTGCCTTGCGAGGGGCACGCCAAGCGCGCTGGTTCCTTGCGAGGGGCACCCCAAGCGCGCTGGCGCCTTGCCAGGGGCACGCCAAGCCCGCGTTGGTGCTTGTTGTGGCACGACAAGCGCGCTGGTGCCATTCCAAGGGCAAGCCAAGCGCGACGGTGCCTTGGCCTGGCAAGCCAAGGGCACTGGTGCCTCGGAAAAAAAAAAAAAAAAAAAAGTCGCTCGGAATTTCCTCAAATTTGGCATGGTAATCTAATACGGTATCCTAAGCATTTCTGGAGAAAATCTCCTAAAAATTCTCAAAACCGAAGGATTTACGCGTGGGGGGTGACCACTCAAACAAAAGTGTGTTCCCTCAAGGCACTCTTCCAATTGCTTTAAAACCTCTTTAGGGGGGGAGGTGCTACTGCAAGATGGGTTGGCTTGTGCCTATGCCTTGGCTATGCCACGACTGCCCCTCCCCCCCTCCCCCCCCGCCCATCTATGATGGGTGCCAAGGCATAGGCACTCGGTCGGCGGGTTCGGCCGTCGGTCCGGCGGTCCCTCCGACCGTCGCTCCGGCCGACGGTCCGGCGACCAAGGTTGGATGGTTCCTACGGAAAAAAAAAAATTCGCTCGGAATTTTCTCAAAATTTGCATGGTAATCCAATACGCTATCCTAAGCTATTATGGAGAAAATCTCCTTAGAATTCCCAAAAACGAAGGATTTACGTGGGTGGTGACGACTCAAACAAAAGTGTGTTTTGTGCCTTGGCGTGGCAAGTCAAGGGCGCTGGTGCCTTGCGAGGGGCACGCCAAGCGCGCTGGTGCCTTACAAGGGGTACGCCAAGCGCGCTGGTGCCATTCCAAGGGCAAGCCAAGCGCGACGGTGCCATTGGCCAGGCAAGCCAAGGGCACTGGTGCCTCGGAAAAAAAAAAAAAAAAAAAAGTCGCTCGGAATTTCCTCAAATTTGGCATGGTAATCTAATACGGTATCCTAAGCATTTCTGGAGAAAATCTCCTAAAAATTCTCAAAACCGAAGGATTTACGTGGGGGGTGACCACTCAAACAAAAGTGTGTTTTGTGCCTTGGCGTGGCAAGCCAAGCGCGCTGGTGCCTTGCGAGGGGCACCCCAAGCGCGCTGGCGCCTTGCCAGGGGCACGCCAAGCCGGTGTTGGTGCTTGTTGTGGCACGACAAGCGCGCTGGTGCCATTCCAAGGGCAAGCCAAGCGCGCTGGTGCCATTCCAAGGGCAAGCCAAGCGCGACGGTGCCTTGGCCTGGCAAGCCAAGGGCACTGGTGCCTCGGAAAAAAAAAAAAAAAAAAAGTCGCTCGGAATTTAGTCAAATTTGGCATGGTAGTCTAAGACGGTATCCTAAGCATTTCTGGAGAAAAACTCCTTAGAACCAACAAAAACAACGGATTTACGTGGGTGGTGACGACTCAAACAAAAGTGTGTTTTGTGCCTTGGCGTGGCAAGCCAAGCGCGCTGGTGCCTTGCGAGGGGCACGCCAAGCGCGCTGGTGCCTTGCGAGGGGCACGCCAAGCGCGCTGGCGCCAGTCCAAGGGCAAGCCAAGCGCGACGGTGCCTTGCGAGGGGCACGCCAAGCGCGATGGTGCCTTGCAAGGGGCACGCCAAGCGCGCTGGTGCCATTCCAAGGGCAAGCCAAGCGCGACGGTGCCTTGGCCTGGCAAGCCAAGGGCACTGGTGCCTCGGAAAAAAAAAAAAAAAAAGTCGCTCGGAATTTCCTCAAATTTGGCATGGTTATCTAATACGGTATCCTAAGCATTTCTAGAGAAAATCTCCTAAAAATTCTCCAAACCGAAGGATTTACGTGGGGGGTGACCACTCAAACAAATGTGTGTTTTGTGCCTTGGCGTGGCAAGCCAAGCGCGCTGGTGCCTTGCGATGGGCACGCCAAGCGCGCTGGTGCCTTGCAAGGGGCACGCCAAGCGCGCTCTGCCATTCCAAGGGCAAGCCAAGGGCACTGGTGCCTCGGAAAAAAAAAAAAAATCGCTCGGAGTTTCCTCAAATTTGGCATGGTAATCTAATACGGTATCCTAAGCATTTCTGGAGAAAATCTCCTAAAAATTCTCAAAACCGAAGGATTTACGTGGGGGGTGACTACTCAAACAAAAGTGTGTTTTGTGCCTTGGCGTGGCAAGCCAAGCGCGCTGGTGCCTTGCGAGGGGCACGCCAAGCGCGCTGGTTCCTTGCGAGGGGCACCCCAAGCGCGCTGGCGCCTTGCCAGGGGCACGCCAAGCCCGCGTTGGTGCTTGTTGTGGCACGACAAGCGCGCTGGTGCCATTCCAAGGGCAAGCCAAGCGCGACGGTGCCTTGGCCTGGCAAGCCAAGGGCACTGGTGCCTCGGAAAAAAAAAAAAAAAAAAAGTCGCTCGGAATTTCCTCAAATTTGGCATGGTAATCTAATACGGTATCCTAAGCATTTCTGGAGAAAATCTCCTAAAAATTCTCAAAACCGAAGGATTTACGCGTGGGGGGTGACCACTCAAACAAAAGTGTGTTCCCTCAAGGCACTCTTCCAATTGCTTTAAAACCTCTTTAGGGGGGGAGGTGCTACTGCAAGATGGGTTGGCTTGTGCCTATGCCTTGGCTATGCCACGACTGCCCCTCCCCCCCTCCCCCCCCGCCCATCTATGATGGGTGCCAAGGCATAGGCACTCGGTCGGCGGGTTCGGCCGTCGGTCCGGCGGTCCCTCCGACCGTCGCTCCGGCCGACGGTCCGGCGACCAAGGTTGGATGGTTCCTACGGAAAAAAAAAATTCGCTCGGAATTTTCTCAAAATTTGCATGGTAATCCAATACGCTATCCTAAGCTATTATGGAGAAAATCTCCTTAGAATTCCCAAAAACGAAGGATTTACGTGGGTGGTGACGACTCAAACAAAAGTGTGTTTTGTGCCTTGGCGTGGCAAGTCAAGGGCGCTGGTGCCTTGCGAGGGGCACGCCAAGCGCGCTGGTGCCTTACAAGGGGTACGCCAAGCGCGCTGGTGCCATTCCAAGGGCAAGCCAAGCGCGACGGTGCCTTGGCCAGGCAAGCCAAGGGCACTGGTGCCTCGGAAAAAAAAAAAAAAAAAAAAGTCGCTCGGAATTTCCTCAAATTTGGCATGGTAATCTAATACGGTATCCTAAGCATTTCTGGAGAAAATCTCCTAAAAATTCTCAAAACCGAAGGATTTACGTGGGGGGTGACCACTCAAACAAAAGTGTGTTTTGTGCCTTGGCGTGGCAAGCCAAGCGCGCTGGTGCCTTGCGAGGGGCACCCCAAGCGCGCTGGCGCCTTGCCAGGGGCACGCCAAGCCGGTGTTGGTGCTTGTTGTGGCACGACAAGCGCGCTGGTGCCATTCCAAGGGCAAGCCAAGCGCGCTGGTGCCATTCCAAGGGCAAGCCAAGCGCGACGGTGCCTTGGCCTGGCAAGCCAAGGGCACTGGTGCCTCGGAAAAAAAAAAAAAAAAAAAAGTCGCTCGGAATTTAGTCAAATTTGGCATGGTAGTCTAAGACGGTATCCTAAGCATTTCTGGAGAAAAACTCCTTAGAACCAACAAAAACAACGGATTTACGTGGGTGGTGACGACTCAAACAAAAGTGTGTTTTGTGCCTTGGCGTGGCAAGCCAAGCGCGCTGGTGCCTTGCGAGGGGCACGCCAAGCGCGCTGGTGCCTTGCGAGGGGCACGCCAAGCGCGCTGGCGCCAGTCCAAGGGCAAGCCAAGCGCGACGGTGCCTTGCGAGGGGCACGCCAAGCGCGATGGTGCCTTGCAAGGGGCACGCCAAGCGCGCTGGTGCCATTCCAAGGGCAAGCCAAGCGCGACGGTGCCTTGGCCTGGCAAGCCAAGGGCACTGGTGCCTCGGAAAAAAAAAAAAAAAAAAGTCGCTCGGAATTTCCTCAAATTTGGCATGGTTATCTAATACGGTATCCTAAGCATTTCTAGAGAAAATCTCCTAAAAATTCTCCAAACCGAAGGATTTACGTGGGGGGTGACCACTCAAACAAATGTGTGTTTTGTGCCTTGGCGTGGCAAGCCAAGCGCGCTGGTGCCTTGCGATGGGCACGCCAAGCGCGCTGGTGCCTTGCAAGGGGCACGCCAAGCGCGCTCTGCCATTCCAAGGGCAAGCCAAGGGCACTGGTGCCTCGGAAAAAAAAAAAAAAATCGCTCGGAGTTTCCTCAAATTTGGCATGGTAATCTAATACGGTATCCTAAGCATTTCTGGAGAAAATCTCCTAAAAATTCTCAAAACCGAAGGATTTACGTGGGGGGTGACTACTCAAACAAAAGTGTGTTTTGTGCCTTGGCGTGGCAAGCCAAGCGCGCTGGTGCCTTGCGAGGGGCACGCCAAGCGCGCTGGTTCCTTGCGAGGGGCACCCCAAGCGCGCTGGCGCCTTGCCAGGGGCACGCCAAGCCCGCGTTGGTGCTTGTTGTGGCACGACAAGCGCGCTGGTGCCATTCCAAGGGCAAGCCAAGCGCGACGGTGCCTTGGCCTGGCAAGCCAAGGGCACTGGTGCCTCGGAAAAAAAAAAAAAAAAAAAGTCGCTCGGAATTTCCTCAAATTTGGCATGGTAATCTAATACGGTATCCTAAGCATTTCTGGAGAAAATCTCCTAAAAATTCTCAAAACCGAAGGATTTACGCGTGGGGGGTGACCACTCAAACAAAAGTGTGTTCCCTCAAGGCACTCTTCCAATTGCTTTAAAACCTCTTTAGGGGGGGAGGTGCTACTGCAAGATGGGTTGGCTTGTGCCTATGCCTTGGCTATGCCACGACTGCCCCTCCCCCCCTCCCCCCCCGCCCATCTATGATGGGTGCCAAGGCATAGGCACTCGGTCGGCGGGTTCGGCCGTCGGTCCGGCGGTCCCTCCGACCGTCGCTCCGGCCGACGGTCCGGCGACCAAGGTTGGATGGTTCCTACGGAAAAAAAAAATTCGCTCGGAATTTTCTCAAAATTTGCATGGTAATCCAATACGCTATCCTAAGCTATTATGGAGAAAATCTCCTTAGAATTCCCAAAAACGAAGGATTTACGTGGGTGGTGACGACTCAAACAAAAGTGTGTTTTGTGCCTTGGCGTGGCAAGTCAAGGGCGCTGGTGCCTTGCGAGGGGCACGCCAAGCGCGCTGGTGCCTTACAAGGGGTACGCCAAGCGCGCTGGTGCCATTCCAAGGGCAAGCCAAGCGCGACGGTGCCATGGCCAGGCAAGCCAAGGGCACTGGTGCCTCGGAAAAAAAAAAAAAAAAAAAAGTCGCTCGGAATTTCCTCAAATTTGGCATGGTAATCTAATACGGTATCCTAAGCATTTCTGGAGAAAATCTCCTAAAAATTCTCAAAACCGAAGGATTTACGTGGGGGGTGACCACTCAAACAAAAGTGTGTTTTGTGCCTTGGCGTGGCAAGCCAAGCGCGCTGGTGCCTTGCGAGGGGCACCCCAAGCGCGCTGGCGCCTTGCCAGGGGCACGCCAAGCCGGTGTTGGTGCTTGTTGTGGCACGACAAGCGCGCTGGTGCCATTCCAAGGGCAAGCCAAGCGCGCTGGTGCCATTCCAAGGGCAAGCCAAGCGCGACGGTGCCTTGGCCTGGCAAGCCAAGGGCACTGGTGCCTCGGAAAAAAAAAAAAAAAAAAAGTCGCTCGGAATTTAGTCAAATTTGGCATGGTAGTCTAAGACGGTATCCTAAGCATTTCTGGAGAAAAACTCCTTAGAACCAACAAAAACAACGGATTTACGTGGGTGGTGACGACTCAAACAAAAGTGTGTTTTGTGCCTTGGCGTGGCAAGCCAAGCGCGCTGGTGCCTTGCGAGGGGCACGCCAAGCGCGCTGGTGCCTTGCGAGGGGCACGCCAAGCGCGCTGGCGCCAGTCCAAGGGCAAGCCAAGCGCGACGGTGCCTTGCGAGGGGCACGCCAAGCGCGATGGTGCCTTGCAAGGGGCACGCCAAGCGCGCTGGTGCCATTCCAAGGGCAAGCCAAGCGCGACGGTGCCTTGGCCTGGCAAGCCAAGGGCACTGGTGCCTCGGAAAAAAAAAAAAAAAAAGTCGCTCGGAATTTCCTCAAATTTGGCATGGTTATCTAATACGGTATCCTAAGCATTTCTAGAGAAAATCTCCTAAAAATTCTCCAAACCGAAGGATTTACGTGGGGGGTGACCACTCAAACAAATGTGTGTTTTGTGCCTTGGCGTGGCAAGCCAAGCGCGCTGGTGCCTTGCGATGGGCACGCCAAGCGCGCTGGTGCCTTGCAAGGGGCACGCCAAGCGCGCTCTGCCATTCCAAGGGCAAGCCAAGGGCACTGGTGCCTCGGAAAAAAAAAAAAAATCGCTCGGAGTTTCCTCAAATTTGGCATGGTAATCTAATACGGTATCCTAAGCATTTCTGGAGAAAATCTCCTAAAAATTCTCAAAACCGAAGGATTTACGTGGGGGGTGACTACTCAAACAAAAGTGTGTTTTGTGCCTTGGCGTGGCAAGCCAAGCGCGCTGGTGCCTTGCGAGGGGCACGCCAAGCGCGCTGGTTCCTTGCGAGGGGCACCCCAAGCGCGCTGGCGCCTTGCCAGGGGCACGCCAAGCCCGCGTTGGTGCTTGTTGTGGCACGACAAGCGCGCTGGTGCCATTCCAAGGGCAAGCCAAGCGCGACGGTGCCTTGGCCTGGCAAGCCAAGGGCACTGGTGCCTCGGAAAAAAAAAAAAAAAAAAAGTCGCTCGGAATTTCCTCAAATTTGGCATGGTAATCTAATACGGTATCCTAAGCATTTCTGGAGAAAATCTCCTAAAAATTCTCAAAACCGAAGGATTTACGCGTGGGGGGTGACCACTCAAACAAAAGTGTGTTCCCTCAAGGCACTCTTCCAATTGCTTTAAAACCTCTTTAGGGGGGGAGGTGCTACTGCAAGATGGGTTGGCTTGTGCCTATGCCTTGGCTATGCCACGACTGCCCCTCCCCCCCTCCCCCCCCGCCCATCTATGATGGGTGCCAAGGCATAGGCACTCGGTCGGCGGGTTCGGCCGTCGGTCCGGCGGTCCCTCCGACCGTCGCTCCGGCCGACGGTCCGGCGACCAAGGTTGGATGGTTCCTACGGAAAAAAAAAATTCGCTCGGAATTTTCTCAAAATTTGCATGGTAATCCAATACGCTATCCTAAGCTATTATGGAGAAAATCTCCTTAGAATTCCCAAAAACGAAGGATTTACGTGGGTGGTGACGACTCAAACAAAAGTGTGTTTTGTGCCTTGGCGTGGCAAGTCAAGGGCGCTGGTGCCTTGCGAGGGGCACGCCAAGCGCGCTGGTGCCTTACAAGGGGTACGCCAAGCGCGCTGGTGCCATTCCAAGGGCAAGCCAAGCGCGACGGTGCCTTGGCCTGGCAAGCCAAGGGCACTGGTGCCTCGGAAAAAAAAAAAAAAAAAAAAGTCACTCGGAATTTCCTCAAATTTGGCATGGTAATCTAATACGGTATCCTAAGCATTTCTGGAGAAAATCTCCTAAAAATTCTCAAAACCGAAGGATTTACGTGGGGGGTGACCACTCAAACAAAAGTGTGTTTTGTGCCTTGGCGTGGCAAGCCAAGCGCGCTGGTGCCTTGCGAGGGGCACGCCAAGCGCGCTGGTGCCTTGCGAGGGGCACCCCAAGCGCGCTGGCGCCTTGCCAGGGGCACGCCAAGCCCGTGTTGGTGCTTGTTGTGGCACGACAAGCGCGCTGGTGCCATTCCAAGGGCAAGCCAAGCGCGACGGTGCCTTGGCCTGGCAAGCCAAGGGCACTGGTGCCTCGGAAAAAAAAAAAAAAAAAGTCGCTCGGAATTTCCTCAAATTTGGCATGGTAATCTAATACGGTATCCTAAGAATTTCTGGAGAAAATCTCCTAAAAATTCTCAAAACCGAAGGATTTATGTGGGGGGTGACCACTCAAACAAAAGTGTGTTTTGTGCCTTGGCGTGGCAAGCCAAGCGCGCGAGTGCCTTGCGAGGGGCACGCCAAGCGCGCTGGCGCCTTGCCAGGGGCACGCCAAGCCCGCGCTGGTGCTTGTTGTGGCACGACAAGCGCGCTGATGCCATTCCAATGGCAAGCCAAGCGCGACGGTGCCTTGGCCTGGCAAGCCAAGGGCACTGGTGCCTCGGAAAAAAAAAAAAAAAAAAAGTCGCTCGGAATTTCCTCAAATTTGGCATGGTAATCTAATTCGGTATCCTAAGCATTTCTGGAGAAAATCTCCTAAAAATTCTCAAAACCGAAGGATTTACGCGTGGGGGGTGACCACTCAAACAAAAGTGTGTTCCCTCAAGGCACTCTTCCAATTGCTTTAAAACCTCTTTAGGGGGGGAGGTGCTACTGCAAGATGGGTTGGCTTGTGCCTATGCCTTGGCTATGCCACGACTGCCCCTCCCCCCCTCCCCCCCCCCGCCCATCTATGATGGGTGCCAAGGCATAGGCACTCGGTCGGCGAGTTCGGCCGTCGGTCCGGCGGTCCCTCCGACCGTCGCTCCGGCAGACGGTCCGGCGACCAAGGTTGGATGGTTCCTACGGAAAAAAAAAAAATTCGCTCGGAATTTTCTCAATATTTGCATGGTAATCCAATACGCTATCCTAAGCGGTTCTGGAGAAAATCTCCTTAGAATTCCCAAAAACGACGGATTTACGTGGGTGGTGATGACTCAAACAAAAGTGTGTTTTGTGCCTTGGCGTGGCAAGCCAAGGGCGCTGGTGCCTTGCGAGGGGCGCGCCAAGCGCGCTGGTGCCTTGCAAGGGGCATGCCAAGCGCGCTGGTGCCATTTCAAGGGCAAGCCAAGCGCGACGGTGCCTTGGCCTGGCAAGCCAAGGGCACTGGTGCCTCGGAAAAAAAAAAAAAAAAAAAAGTCGCTCGGAATTTCCTCAAATTTGGCATGGTAATCTAATACGGTATCCTAAGCATTTCTGGAGAAAATCTCCTAAAAATTCTCTAAACCCAAAGGATTTACGTGGGGGGTGACGACTCAAACAAAAGCGTGTTCCCTCCTGAAACTCCTTCAAGTGCTTTAAAACCTCTTTAGGGGGAAGCCCCCCCTCCCACCCACCCTTCAAAAATCAAAGATTTTTATGTGGTGACTCCTCAAACAATTATGTGTTCCCTCCTGGCACTCCTCCAATTGCTTTAAAACCTCTTTAGGGGGTAGCCCCCCCTCCCATCCACCTCCCCTTCAAAAACCAACGATTTTTAAGTGGTGACTCCTCAAACAATTATGTGTTCCCTCCTGGCACTCCTCCAATTGCTTTAAAACCTCTTTAGGGGGAAGCCCCCCCTCCCGCCCCTCCCTTTTCAAAAACCAACGATTTTTAGGTGGTGACTCCTCAAACAATTATGTGTTCCCTCCTGGCACTCCTCCGATTGCTTTAAAACCTCTTTAGGGAGCAGACCCCCCCTCCCCCCCCCCCCCTCCCCCCCCCCCCCCCCCCCCTTCCTTTCAAAAACCAACGATATTTTGGTGGTGATTGCTCAAACAATTATGTGTTTCCTCCTGGCACTCCACCAATTGCTTTAAAACCTCTTTAGGGGGTAGCCCCCCCTCCCACCCCTTCCCTTTTCAAAAACCAACGATTTTTATGTGGTGACTCCTCAAACAATTATGTGTTTCCTCCTGGCACTCCTCCAATTGCTTTAAAACCTCTTTAGGGGGAAGCCCCCCCTCCCGCCCCTCCCTTTTCAAAAACCAACGATTTTTAGGTGGTGACTCCTCAAACAATTTTGTGTTCCCTCCTGGCACTCCTCCGATTGCTTTAAAACCTCTTTAGGGGGGAGGTACTAGTTCCACTTGGGTGGGCTAGTGCCATGCCAAGCCCCCCTACCCCCCCCGCTCCTCCCCACACTCAACACACCCCCCCCACATGGTCAACTATCTCATTTGGCCGTATGGTGGGCTATCGGAAATGTAGACCCTTAAAGGGTACTGTGCCTCAGATTGTCGCTCGGATTTTCATTCTGGTGGGCTAGTAGTGCTCTGTTGGTCTCTTTCGAGGCGGTTTTTCCTCGGATTTCGACTTGCGAATGCTTTCGAAGAGTAAGCGTGAGCACGGCTTCGGCTGTGCGAGCGTGGTCACGGAGATCGCTAGTAGCTCGTTGGGGTTTGGGTTTTAACCTCTTTGGGGGAGCGCAACGCTGTGTCTACTTTCTCACTTGGCCCCCTAAAAAACGGGTGTCCTCACGGGCACTCGGTCTGGTGGGCTAGTAGTGCTCTGTTGGTCTCATTCGAGGCGGTTTTTCCTCGGATTTCGACTTGCGAATGCTTTCGAAGAGTAAGCGTGAGCACGGCTTCGGCTGTGCGAGCGTGGTCACGGAGATCGCTAGTAGCTCGTTGGGGTTTGGGTTTTAACCTCTTTGGGGGAGCGCAACGCTGTGTCTACTTTCTCGCTTGGCCCCCTAAAAAACGGGTGTCCTCACGGGCACTCGGTCTGGTGGGCTAGTAGTGCTCTGTTGGTCTCTTTCGAGGCGGTTTTTCCTCGGATTCTGACTTGCCAATGCTTTCGAAGAGTAAGCGTGAGCACGGCTTCGGCTGTGCGAGCGTGGTCACGGAGATCGCTAGTAGCTCGTTGGGGTTTGGGTTTTAACCTCTTTGGGGGAAAGCAACGCTGTGTCTACTTTCTCGCTTGGCACGTCGCTCCGAGATATTAACGGGTGCCCTCACGGGCACTCGGTCTGGTGGGCTAGTAGTGCTTTGTTGGTCTCTTTCGAGGCGGTTTTTCCTCGGATTTCGACTTGCGAATGCTTTCGAAGAGTAAGCGTGAGCACGGCTTCGGCTGTGCGAGCGTGGTCACGGAGATCGCTAGTAGCTCGTTGGGGTTTGGGTTTTAACCTCTTTGGGGGAGCGCAACGCTGTGTCTACTTTCTCGCTTGGCCGCCTAAATAACGGGTGCCCTCACGGGCACTCGGTCTGGTGGGCAAGTAGTGCTCTGTTGGTCTCTTTCGAGGCGGTTTTTCCTCGGATTTCGACTTGCGAATGCTTTCGAAGAGTAAGCGTGAGCACGGCTTCGGCTGTGCGAGCGTGGTCACGGAGATCGCTAGTAGCTCGTTGGGGTTTGGGTTTTAACCTCTTTGGGGGAGCGCAACGCTGTGTCTACTTTCTCGCTTGGCCCCCTAAAAAACGGGTGTCCTCACGGGCACTCGGTCTGGTGGGCTAGTAGTGCTCTGTTGGTCTCTTTCGAGGCGGTTTTTCCTCGGATTCTGACTTGCGAATGCTTTCGAAGAGTAAGCGTGAGCACGGCTTCGGCTGTGCGAGCGTGGTCACGGAGATCGCTAGTAGCTCGTTGGGGTTTGGGTTTTAACCTCTTTGGGGGAGCGCAACGCTGTGTCTACTTTCTCGCTTGGCCGCCTAAATAACGGGTGCCCTCACGGGCACTCGGTCTGGTGGGCAAGTAGTGCTCTGTTGGTCTCTTTCGAGGCGGTTTTTCCTCGGATTTCGACTTGCGAATGCTTTCGAAGAGTAAGCGTGAGCACGGCTTCGGCTGTGCGAGCGTGGTCACGGAGATCGCTAGTAGCTCGTTGGGGTTTGGGTTTTAACCTCTTTGGGGGAGCGCAACGCTGTGTCTACTTTCTCGCTTGGCCCCCTAAAAAACGGGTGTCCTCACGGGCACTCGGTCTGGTGGGCTAGTAGTGCTCTGTTGGTCTCTTTCGAGGCGGTTTTTCCTCGGATTCTGACTTGCGAATGCTTTCGAAGAGTAAGCGTGAGCACGGCTTCGGCTGTGCGAGCGTGGTCACGGAGATCGCTAGTAGCTCGTTGGGGTTTGGGTTTTAACCTCTTTGGGGGAGCGCAACGCTGTGTCTACTTTCTCGCTTGGCCCCCTAAAAAACGGGTGTCCTCACGGGCACTCGGTCTGGTGGGCTAGTAGTGCTCTGTTGGTCTCTTTCGAGGCGGTTTTTCCTCGGATTCTGACTTGCCAATGCTTTCGAAGAGTAAGCGTGAGCACGGCTTCGGCTGTGCGAGCGTGGTCACGGAGATCGCTAGTAGCTCGTTGGGGTTTGGGTTTTAACCTCTTTGGGGGAAAGCAACGCTGTGTCTACTTTCTCGCTTGGCACGTCGCTCCGAGATATTAACGGGTGCCCTCACGGGCACTCGGTCTGGTGGGCTAGTAGTGCTTTGTTGGTCTCTTTCGAGGCGGTTTTTCCTCGGATTTCGACTTGCGAATGCTTTCGAAGAGTAAGCGTGAGCACGGCTTCGGCTGTGCGAGCGTGGTCACGGAGATCGCTAGTAGCTCGTTGGGGTTTGGGTTTTAACCTCTTTGGGGGAGCGCAACGCTGTGTCTACTTTCTCGCTTGGCCGCCTAAACAACGGGTGCCCTCACGGGCACTCGGTCTGGTGGGCAAGTAGTGCTCTGTTGGTCTCTTTCGATGCGGTTTTTCCTCGGATTTCGACTTGCGAATGCTTTCGAAGAGTAAGCGTGAGCACGGCTTCGGCTGTGCGAGCGTGGTCACGGAGATCGCTAGTAGCTCGTTGGGGTTTGGGTTTTAACCTCTTTGGGGGAGCGCAACGCTGTGTCTACTTTCTCGCTTGGCCGCCTAAATAACGGGTGCCCTCACGGGCACTCGGTCTGGTGGGCAAGTAGTGCTCTGTTGGTCTCTTTCGAGGCGGTTTTTCCTCGGATTTCGACTTGCGAATGCTTTCGAAGAGTAAGCGTGAGCACGGCTTCGGCTGTGCGAGCGTGGTCACGGAGATCGCTAGTAGCTCGTTGGGGTTTGGGTTTTAACCTCTTTGGGGGGGCGCAACGCTGTGTCTACTCTCTCGCTTGGCCCCCCTAAAAAACAGGTGTCCTCACGGGCACCCGGTCTGGTGGTCTAGTAGTGCTCTGTTGGTCTCTTTCGAGGCGGTTTTTCCTCGGATTCTGACTTGCCAATGCTTTCGAAGAGTAAGCGTGAGCACGGCTTCGGCTGTGCGAGCGTGGTCACGGAGATCGCTAGTAGCTCGTTGGGGTTTGGGTTTTAACCTCTTTGGGAGAGCGCAACGCTGTGTCTACTTTTTCGCTTGGCACGTCGCTCCGAGATATTAACGGGTGCCCTCACGGGCACACGGTCTGGTGGGCTAGTAGTGCTCTGTTGGTCTCTTTCGAGGCGGTTTTTCCTCGGATTTCGACTTGCGAATGCTTTCGAAGAGTAAGCGTGAGCACGGCTTCGGCTGTGCGAGCGTGGTCACGGAGATCGCTAGTAGCTCGTTGGGGTTTGGGTTTTAACCTCTTTGGGAGAGTGCAACGCTGTGTCTACTTTCTCGCTTGGCCCCCTAAAAAACGGGTGTCCTCACGGGCACTCGGTCTGGTGGGCTAGTAGTGCTTTGTTGGTCTCTTTCGAGGCGGTTTTTCCTCGGATTCTGACTTGCCAATGCTTTCGAAGAGTAAGCGTGAGCACGGCTTCGGCTGTGCGAGCGTGGTCATGGAGATCGCTAGTAGCTCGTTGGGGTTTGGGTTTTAACCTCTTTGGGGGAGCGCAACGCTGTGTCTACTTTCTCGCTTGGCCACCTAAAAAACGGGTGCCCTCACGGGCACTCGGTCTGGTGGGCTAGTAGTGCTCTGTTGGTCTCTTTCGAGGCGGTTTTTCCTCGGATTTCGACTTGCGAATGCTTTCGAAGTGTAAGCGTGAGCATGGCTTCGGCTGTGCGAGCGTGGTCACGGAGATCGCTAGTAGCTCGTTGGGGTTTGGGTTTTAACCTCTTTGGGGGAGCGCAACGCTGTGTCTACTTTCTCGCTTGGCCCCCTAAAAAACGGGTGCCCTCACGGGCACTCGGTCTGGTGGGCTAGTAGTGCTCTGTTGGTCTCTTTCGAGGCGGTTTTTCCTCGGATTTCGACTTGCGAATGCTTTCGAAGTGTAAGCGTGAGCATGGCTTCGGCTGTGCGAGCGTGGTCACGGAGATCGCTAGTAGCTCGTTGGGGTTTGGGTTTTAACCTCTTTGGCGGAGCGCAACGCTGTGTCTACTTTCTCGCTTGGCACGTTGCTCCGAGATATTAACTGGTGCCCTCACGGGCACTCGGTCTGGTGGGCTAGTAGTGCTTTGTTGGTCTCTTTCGAGGCGGTTTTTTCTTGGATTCTGACTGGCCAATGCTTTCGAAGAGTAAGCGTGAGCATGGCTTCGGCTGTGCGAGCGTGGTCACGGAGATCGCTAGTAGCTCGTTGGGGTTTGGGTTTTAACCTCTTTGGGGGAGGGCAACGCTGTGTCTACTCTCTCGCTTGGCCCCCTAAAAAACGGGTGTCCTCACGGGCACTCGGTCTGGTGGGCTAGTAGTGCTTTGTTGGTCTCTTTCGAGGCGGTTTTTTCTTGGATTCTGACTGGCCAATGCTTTCGAAGAGTAAGCGTGAGCATGGCTTCGGCTGTGCGAGCGTGGTCACGGAGATCGCTAGTAGCTCGTGGGGGTTTGGGTTTTAACCTCTTTGGGGGAGGGCAACGCTGTGTCTACTCTCTCGCTTGGCCCCCTAAAAAACGGGTGTCCTCACGGGCACTCGGTCTGGTGGGCTAGTAGTGCTTTGTTGGTCTCTTTCGAGGCGGTTTTTTCTTGGATTCTGACTGGCCAATGCTTTCGAAGAGTAAGCGTGAGCATGGCTTCGGCTGTGCGAGCGTGGTCACGGAGATCGCTAGTAGCTCGTTGGGGTTTGGGTTTTAACCTCTTTTAGGGAGCGCAACGCTGTGTCTACTTTCTCGCTTGGCATTTCGCTCCGAGATATTAACGGGTGCCCTTACGGGAACTCTCGGTCTGGTGGGCTAGTAGTGCTTTGTTGGTCTCTGTCGAGGCGGTTTTTCCTCGGATTTCGACTTGCGAATGCTTTCGAAGAGTAAGCGTGAGAACGGCTTTGGCTGTGCGAGCGTGGTCACGGAGATCGCTAGTAGCTCGTTGGGGTTTGGGTTTTTACCTCTTTGGGGGAGGGCAAGGCTGTGTCTACTTTCTCACTTGGCACGTCCCTTCGTGATATTTAGCGGGTGCCCTCACGGGAACTCTCGGTCTGGTGGGCTAGTAGTTCTTTGTTGGTCTCTTTTGAGGCGGTTTTTCCTCGGATTTCGACTTGCCAATGCTTTCGAAGAGTAAGCGTGAGCACTGCTTCGGCTGTGCGAGCGTGGTCACGGAGATCGCTAGTAGCTCGTTGGGGTTTGGGTTTTAACCTCTTTGGGGGAGGGCAAGGCTGTGTCTACTTTCTCACTTGGCACGTCCCTTCGAGATATTTAGCGGGTGCCCTCACGGGCACTCGGTCCGGTGGGCTAGTAATGCTTTGTTGGTCTCTTTTGAGGCGGTTTTTACCCGGATATCGACTTGCCAATGCTTTCGAAGAGTAAGCGTGAGCATGGCTTCGGCTGTGTGAGCGTGGTCACGGAGATCGCTAGTAGCTCGTTCGGGTTTGAGTTTAAACTACTTTAAGGGGGTGCAACACTGTGTCTACTTTCTCATTGGGCCGTATTGTATTACAAAACATCTTTTTAAGTTTTTTTGTTGTTAAATGTTTTAAATTTTTAAAAAATAGACGTTTTTATGGGGTGTCAGCTCAAACATAAGTGTGTTTCCTCCAGGCACTCTTCCATTTGCTTTAAAACCTCTTTAGGGGGGAGGAGTCGGATGAGAGTTGGGATTGATAAGAGCCTATGCAAATACCTCCCCCCCACCCATTTTCATGGTGGATGGGTGCATGGCATAGGCATTCGGCTTAGGCCGTACGGTTGGCTATCTAAAAAAGTGACCCTTGACGGATATTGTGCCTCTGATTGCAGTAATTGACGGATCGCCATTGGGGATTGGCGTAAACTTTCCCACTGTGCCTTCGAATTGTAGTCTGCAGAAACGAATTAAGGGATTGGAGTAAACTTTCCCACTGTGCCTCAAAATTGTAGTCTGAAAAAGCTTCGTATGGGATTGGAGTAAACTTTCCCTATGGGTCGCCCCCAAACACACGTTCCTTTGCGATATTTAACGGTTGCCCTCACGAGCACTCGGTCTGGTGAGCTAGTAGTGCTTTGTTGTGCTCTTTTGAGACGGTTTTTCCTCGGATTTCGACTTGCCAATGCTTTTGAAGAGTAAGTGTGAGCGTGGCTTCGGCTGTGCGAGCGTGGTCACGGAGATCGCTAGTAGCTTGTTGGGGTTTGGGTTTTAACCTAATTGGGGGAGTGCAACGTTGTGCCTACTCTCTCACTTGGCACGCCCTTTCGAGATATTTAACGGGTGCCCTCCCGGGCACTCGGTCTGGTGGGCTAGTAGTGCTTTGTTGGTCTCTTTTGAGGCGGTTTTTCCTCGGATTTTGACTTGCCAATGCTTTCGAAGAGTAAGCGTGAGCACGGCTCTGGCTGTGCGAGCGTGGTCACGGAGATCGCTAGTAGCTCGTTGGGGTTTGGGTTTTAACCTCTTTGGGGGAGCGCAACGCTGTGTCTACTTTCTTGCTTGGCACGACGCTCCGAGATATTAATTGGTGCCCTCACGGGCACTCGGTCTGGTGGGCTAGTAGTGCTTTGTTGGTCTCTTTCGAGGCGGTTTTTCCTCGGATTTCGACTTGCGAATGCTTTTGAAGAGTAAGCGTGAGCACGGCTTCGGCTGTGTGAGCGTGGTCACGGAGATCGCTAGTAGCTCGTTGGGGTTTGGGTTTTAACCTCTTTGGGGGAGCGCAACGCTGTGTCTACTCTCTCGCTTGGCCCCCTAAAAACGGGTGTCCTCACGGGCACTCGGTCTGGTGGGCTAGTAGTGCTTTGTTGGTCTCTTTCGAGGCGGTTTTTTCTTGGATTCTGACTGGCCAATGCTTTCGAAGAGTAAGCGTGAGCACGGCTTCGGCTGTGCGAGCGTGGTCACGGAGATCGCTAGTAGCTCGTTGGGGTTTGGGTTTTAACCTCTTTGGGGGAGCGCAACGCTGTGTCTACTTTCTCGCTTGGCACGTCGCTCCGAGATATTAACGGGTGCCCTCATGGGCACTCGGTCTGGTGGGTAAGTATTGCTTTGTTGGTTTCTTTCGAGGCGGTTTTTCCTTGGATTTTGACTTGCGAATGCTTTCGAAGAGTAAGCGTGAGCACGGCTTCGGTTGTGCGAGCGTGGTCGCGGAGATTGCTAGTAGCTCGTTGGGGTTTGGGTTTTAACCTCTTTGGGGGAGTGCAACGCTGTGTATACTTTCTCGCTTGGCCCCCTAAAAATGGGTGTCCTCACGGGCACTCGGTCTGGTGGGCTAGTAGTGCTCTGTTGGTCTCTTTCGAGGCGGTTTTTTCTTGGATTCTGACTGGCCAATGCTTTCGAAGAGTAAGCGTGAGCACGGCTTCGGCTGTGCGAGCGTGGTCACGGAGATCGCTAGTAGCTCGTTGGGGTTTGGGTTTTAACCTCTTTGGGGGAGCGCAACGCTGTGTCTACTTTCTCGCTTGGCACGTCGCTCCGAGATATTAACGGGTGCCCTCATGGGCACTTGGTCTGGTGGGTTAGTAGTGCTTTGTTGTTTTCTTTCGAGGCGGTTTTTCCTTGGATTTTGACTTGCGAATGCTTTCGAAGAGTAAGCGTGAGCACGGCTCCGGCTGTGCGAGCGTGGTCGCGGAGATTGCTAGTAGCTCGTTGGGGTTTGGGTTTTAACCTCTTTGGGGGAGGGCAACGCTGTGTCTACTTTCTCGCTTGGCCCCCTAAAAACGGGTGTCCTCACGGGCACTCGGTCTGGTGGGCTAGTAGGTGCTCTGTTGGTCTCTTTTGAGGCGGTTTTTCCTCGGATTTCGACTTGCGAATGCTTTCGAAGAGTAAGCGTGAGCACGGCTTCGGCTGTGTGAGCGTGGTCATGGAGATCGCTAGTAGCTCGTTGGGGTTTGGGTTTTAACCTCTTTGGGGGAGCGCAACGCTGTGTCTACTTTCTCGCTTGGCCCCCTAAAAAACGGGTGTCCTCACGGGCACTCGGTCTGGTGGGCTAGTAGTGCTTTGTTGGTCTCTTTCGAGGCGGTTTTTTCTTGGATTCTGACTGGCCAATGCTTTCGAAGAGTAAGCGTGAGCACGGCTTCGGCTGTGCGAGCGTGGTCACGGAGATTGCTAGTAGCTCGTTGGGGTTTGGGTTTTAACCTCTTTGGGGGAGCGCAACGCTGTGTCTACTTTCTCGCTTGGCACGTCGCTCCGAGATATTAACGGGTGCCCTCATGGGCACTTGGTCTGGTGGGTTAGTAGTGCTTTGTTGTTTTCTTTCGAGGCGGTTTTTCCTTGGATTTTGACTTGCGAATGCTTTCGAAGAGTAAGCGTGAGCACGGCTCCGGCTGTGCGAGCGTGGTCGCGGAGATTGCTAGTAGCTCGTTGGGGTTTGGGTTTTAACCTCTTTGGGGGAGGGCAACGCTGTGTCTACTTTCTCGCTTGGCCCCCTAAAAACGGGTGTCCTCACGGGCACTCGGTCTGGTGGGCTAGTAGGTGCTCTGTTGGTCTCTTTTGAGGCGGTTTTTCCTCGGATTTCGACTTGCGAATGCTTTCGAAGAGTAAGCGTGAGCACGGCTTCGGCTGTGTGAGCGTGGTCATGGAGATCGCTAGTAGCTCGTTGGGGTTTGGGTTTTAACCTCTTTGGGGGAGCGCAACGCTGTGTCTACTTTCTCGCTTGGCCCCCTAAAAAACGGGTGTCCTCACGGGCACTCGGTCTGGTGGGCTAGTAGTGCTTTGTTGGTCTCTTTCGAGGCGGTTTTTTCTTGGATTCTGACTGGCCAATGCTTTCGAAGAGTAAGCGTGAGCACGGCTTCGGCTGTGCGAGCGTGGTCACGGAGATCGCTAGTAGCTCGTTGGGGTTTGGGTTTTAACCTCTTTGGGGGAGCGCAACGCTGTGTCTACTTTCTCGCTTGGCACGTCGCTCCGAGATATTAACGGGTGCCCTCATGGGCACTCGGTCTGGTGGGTTAGTATTGCTTTGTTGGTTTCTTTCGAGGCGGTTTTTCCTTGGATTTTGACTTGCGAATGCTTTCGAAGAGTAAGCGTGAGCACGGCTTCGGTTGTGCGAGCGTGGTCGCGGAGATTGCTAGTAGCTCGTTGGGGTTTGGGTTTTAACCTCTTTGGGGGAGTGCAACGCTGTGTATACTTTCTCGCTTGGCCCCCTAAAAATGGGTGTCCTCACGGGCACTCGGTCTGGTGGGCTAGTAGTGCTCTGTTGGTCTCTTTCGAGGCGGTTTTTTCTTGGATTCTGACTGGCCAATGCTTTCGAAGAGTAAGCGTAAGCACGGCTTCCGCTGTGCGAGCGTGGTCACGGAGATCGCTAGTAGCTCGTTGGGGTTTGGGTTTTAACCTCTTTGGGGGAGCGCAACGCTGTGTCTACTTTCTCGCTTGGCACGTCGTTCCGAGATATTAACGGGTGCCCTCATGGGCACTTGGTCTGGTGGGTTAGTAGTGCTTTGTTGTTTTCTTTCGAGGCGGTTTTTCCTTGGATTTTGACTTGCGAATGCTTTCGAAGAGTAAGCGTGAGCACGGCTTCGGCTGTGCGAGCGTGGTCGCGGAGATTGCTAGTAGCTCGTTGGGGTTTGGGTTTTAACCTCTTTGGGGGAGGGCAACGCTGTGTCTACTTTCTCGCTTGGCCCCCTAAAAATGGGTGTCCTCACGGGCACTCGGTCTGGTGGGCTAGTAGTGCTCTGTTGGTCTCTTTCGAGGCGGTTTTTCCTCGGATTTCGACTTGCGAATGCTTTCGAAGAGTAAGCGTGAGCACGGCTTCGGCTGTGTGAGCGTGGTCATGGAGATCGCTAGTAGCTCGTTGGGGTTTGGGTTTTAACCTCTTTGGGGGAGCGCAACGCTGCGTCTACTTTCTCGCTTGGCCCCCTAAAAAACGGGTGTCCTCACGGGCACTCGGTCTGGTGGGCTAGTAGTGCTTTGTTGGTCTCTTTCGAGGCGGTTTTTTCTTGGATTCTGACAGGCCAATGCTTTCGAAGAGTAAGCGTGAGCACGGCTTCGGCTGTGCGTGCGTGGTCACGGAGATCGTTAGTAGCTCGTTGGGGTTTGGGTTTTAACCTCTTTGGGGGAGCGCAACGCTGTGTCTACTTTCTCGCTTGGCACGTCGCTCCGAGATATTAACGGGTGCCCTCATGGGCACTCGGTCTGGTGGGTTAGTATTGCTTTGTTGGTTTCTTTCGAGGCGGTTTTTCCTTGGATTTTGACTTGCGAATGCTTTCGAAGTGTAAGCGTGAGCACGGCTTCGGTTGTGCGAGCGTGGTCGCGGAGATTGCTAGTAGCTCGTTGGGGTTTGGGTTTTAACCTCTTTGGGGGAGGGCAACGCTGTGTATACTTTCTCGCTTGGCCCCCTAAAAACGGGTGTCCTCACGGACACTCGGTCTGGTGGGCTAGTAGTGCTCTGTTGGTCTCTTTCGACGCGGTTTTTTCTTGGATTCTGACTGGCCAATGCTTTCGAAGAGTAAGCGTGAGCACGGCTTCGGCTGTGCGAGCGTGGTCACGGAGATCGCTAGTAGCTCGTTGGGGCTTGGGTTTTAACCTCTTTGGGGGAGTGCAACTCTGTGTGTACTATCTCGCTTGTCCCCCTAAAAAACGGGTTGTCCTCACGGGCACTCGGTCTGGTGGGCTAGTAGTGCTCTGTTGGTCTCTTTCGAGGCGGTTTTTTCTCGGATTCTGACTTGCCAATGCTTTCGAAGAGTAAGCGTGAGCATGGCTTCGGCTGTTGTGAGCGTGGTCACGGAGATCGCTAGAGCTCGTTGGGGTTTTGGGTTATACCTCTTTGGTGG